>JANFAA010000197.1:0-41535 GCA_024663435.1 Pisolithus sp. B1 | reverse complement strand
ATGGATCAGATTCATGGAATCGTCGGAGCTCTACGCAGTATTGAATCTGATTGACAACTCCCAACAACAAGGCTCAGTCGTCTCTGGATTCTTGGAGGAGCTTCTCTCTGCTGTGGATCAATTACAAGGGTCTAACGACGGGCTTCCTGTGGAGGTTCCAGTCGCACGGCTACTGGACTTACAAAAACAGTTGCCTGAATCACCTCTTCTGGAGGGTATGATCGCAAGGTCCTTGGCATCTCAACTCCCTGTTGCTTACGACGGCATTCTACCTACCTCTCTACCTTCTGAGGGACTGGCGCTGCTACGCCTGCCACGGCACGATCACTTAACGTCTCTTCCACCCGACTTGATTTCACAATTTCTAGAGAGAGAAACGTGGACTGGCTCCACAGTTCAAATCGTTGCTGTGTTGCTCTACGCTCAAGCGTCTTCTTCCCCTATTGCCGTCCATTGGCTAAACAGCAAGAAATACCAGCGGCTGTCTATCGATCATCTTTCCATTGTATTCGCGGCGCTCCTTGACTGCTCTGTGTCTGATGCGGATCAGGTGACCCAACTGGGTAACGACGTGCTCTTCGGACTTCTGGAGCAACTCCTCTCTGAGTGGCCGGGTCTTGGTGAGCGGAGATTACGACGTCTTCAGTGTATATGCTATGTCTTGCAGCAAGATGCTCAGCGGAGACCTCGCTTATCGACATTGCTGCAGAAAAAGGTGCTCTCTCTTCCATTGGAGAGCTTCGCATTCGAAGCTATGTACATTGTGCGACGCGTTTTGGCCGTCCCCGGTTGTGAATCCATGGTTGCCAGTTTCGTGGATCGCGTTCTCCAGTGGGCTGTCCGACACATCTCCAACAGCGGTGACCGTGATGATGACGCTAGGAATGCTCTCGAACTTCTCAGTAAGTCTTTCCCTTCAGTTCTGAGATATGTTGACGTACTTATCTACGATATTGTCCAGCCAATGTCTCTAGAAGCAAGCTCAAACTCAAAGCGCACCTAGTTGAGCCGTTACTAACTATCATAGTCAAAAGCCACCTGCACGATCTCGCCGCACTTGGCCTTGCAGTTTCGCTCTTGAGGAATACGGAGCTCAAGGTGGGCTGTTTCTCATATGTTCCGCAATACAGCTGATGTCCCATCCCAGCCTGTCGTCGTCAACAGATTGTTACAAATATCCTGCAACACGAGAATTTCTTCAACTTTTTGGGTAAAGACAGCACGCCGTCACAAAGAAACGGGATAACACGTTTGCTCGATGGGCTATTCCGCCTGCATCCCACCAACACGTGCCACCCATCGCACATAGAACCGCTCGTGCAGGTGTATGGTGGAACCATGTCTACTTCAGACCGGCGGCTGTTGTCTATTATGAGGTTGTTCGAGGCGGAAAAACGTACCTCGATTTCACCATTCTTCTCAAAGTGGTCGCCATCGCCGGATGCTTCATCGACGAATATTCTGGAGGTCGTCCAGAACTTCGATCCTGTCAAAATGCTGCGGACATGCTTGTTCTTCCCTGGATGGAGACGGTTTGCTGATGACGCGAAGGGAGTTAAGGAGAGTCCGAACGACGACCACATGTATGACCCATTGCTGGTCATTGCCCTCTCTGCACAGATGCTCGTGGAGTCCCCGCCAACGGCAGCGCTTGCATGGGTCAAGCTTTTCAGGACTAACGTTGTCAGCTTGCTCATACGTTGTCTGTCTTCGAAGGATGTCAACATACGAGAGGCGGCTTCATGCCAGCTGTCCATGATATTTGACGGCATCCAGGTAAGCCTCAGATTATGACTGGTCCTCATTTTGCCTCATAGCGAATACCCCGTTGATTTTCCTACAGAAATCGAACATGCAAGAAAAGTCTCAAGCTCTTTAATGTACTCCAGCTCCTTAAGAACCGTGATGAACCCCACTGCGGACAACGTGCCCAGGCGCCTCCCAACGTACTCGACGCTCATACTGCTTCACGCTCTTCGAGGGATCTTTTACCCCTCCAACTTTATATACCCCCGTACGGCACGCTTCCTTCTACAGCGCCCAGAGCTGGACGTCACCGACGTACCTATGCTGTTTAACATGCTATACAGCAACTCGGACGACTGGAAAAAGGAGCGAGGATGGATGATCAGGATGTTAGCGGACGGCATGACGAGCACCGAAGACTGGCGCGTTCTAAAGCGTCGGCACACGTGGGACCTCCTTGCCAGCTTGTTCCAGAGCACTAAAAAGGACAGGGCACTGCGTGCTGGGATTCTGGAAGTACGATTTTCTACCTTCCGCTACCTTCCACAACGTTTCGCCGAGCTAATGTTGGACGATTCTAGGTTCTTGCGAATCTTACATGTAATGCCCAAGCGTGCAACTCTCTGATACTCAAGTCCTCGCTGCTGTCGTGGATAGAGATACAACTTATATCGGACACCATGGAGAGACGATGGCCTGGCTGAGGATCTTGGAGAATATCGCGGTCATCGCTGATACTTCCAAGTTACAGCGTGCGATGGGTATGGAATGGTTTGCCGTCATTCTGCCGCAAGCTTGAGCCATATCGTCCAAATGTCCGGAGGTTAATATGATTATTCCCGACGAAAATTTACTCCGACTCACCAGTCATTTGTCTAGACCTAGATGCTGGTACTCTGTGCCAAATTGCAGCGGTCGTTTTGCGTTTGGGCTTGATGGAAAGGAACAGCGAAGCACCACCTCGAGCCGGTGCTGAGGCACGCTGTTGCTTACCTCCAGACACTAGAATCTCGAACCCAACTTCGCGCTCCCGTCCAACCTGGGACGGCGTCCTTCTCGCCGCCAGAACTAGTCAGCCCACCCCACGGTGCCCAAGGTTTACATATCACACCTACTTTAACGGACACCTTTGGAGCGTGGGGTGCGGTGGTAGAAACACTCTGGCGTGTAAGCATGGTATTGGATGACAGGGTTCCTGAATGGGATACATTAACAAGTAGATTATTGATATGGCGAGGGAGCGCAGGAGACGATGGTAGCCAGCTGGGAGAATGGGTTCGGAAAGAAAGCGTTCGTGCCACACGAGCATATTCGTGACCACTAGTAATTGGACGTGTGTAGCACTATGAATACGAAACAAACCACTCTCGTGCGTGAGGGTCCCTTTACAGTCTATTTGTTGCGCGTTTTGAATAGCGGGTCAGGATGTCGACTACCAACCGACTCAACTTCCCTGGAGCGTGCTGAGGGATCTGCAGGTTTTAGCCTGTTAAGACGAGGTTCCATTGCGATAAGGGGCCACTTACCAGGTGCCCTACACCTTCAATACGGTGGACTGTTTCAAAGCGCCTTCCAGAGTTAGGATCTACAAGAGTATCCTGCACCGCACGTGGTCTATTGCATGGTGTCATGAAGTACAACACCAGTTCAGAGTTCTTACACGCACATCCAGTCGTTTTCCCCACCAAATATGACGTTGACAGGAATGTATCTGCAGGTTTTGTTTAACGCCTTTAAACCCCTGCAGGGGCAGTAGGATCGCGGTACATAGTCTGCAGCGGGAATAGGACATTATTTAACTTCAACCAGAATCTCAACCTCACTCACCACCTCTTCTTCACGCGAGCACGCGAGGCAAACACCCCGAATACGGTGCGACCTCATGCTGAACCCCCGGGTGACTCCTCAAGCCATAATGCTGGTGCACAAGTTACCTGACTGCTATATCTTCTCAGTGAGATGTAAGCTACGCACCACGTAGAGCGCCAGCACGTGACCGTCCCAGAGCGCAATATGCTTATTGGCGCTTAGGTATTTCCATGGCATCTTCGCGTGAGGGCCATACATCACGTCGTTCGTATGCGCCCTGCACAAGACGCGTTCGCAATGGTTTCAATGGTTCAGAGCCCTGCGGACTAAGAAGAGGTTCCGCGAGGATGAGAGAGATGAACGGAAAAGTGGGCTGTAATCCTGAAGTATGACACTGAAATGCGCCAGCTGGGTATATCAATCTAAGAGGAAAGTCTTTGTGACGAACATGGCTACACCTCCGAGCGAGTGACCAATTCCGACGAGTCTTTGAGATTTGAAGTCGAAGGATGGGGAAAGAACAGGTCCAGATATCATGAAGCGATGGACAGCTTCTGCATACTTTTCGCATCCAACTGCATGGATACAGAATCATCGTATGTATGTGGGAGAATGAAGTGATAACGCCTTGTGCGAGGTCGTCCACTCACATTTGTGGAGATAATAGGGATTCTGCAGGTGCAGCATCGTTCAGCACGGCAGACTGCCCATGGTTCGGGACACTCGATAGCCCATGCACCATTTAACTCTCGTGACCCTGTCTCCAGAACCACTTGAAGGCGCTGGGAGGCTTTTGAAGATATGCTGAATAGTGGGCTCCCATGTTTCCTTGTGGAAACTGGTAGAGTGAAGCATGACGAGTGTCAAGGCCTCCTCGTCATCCCAGTGGGCCTCGAACTCAGGAAGCCAATACTGTTTAGCTGTCACATTCAATGGGTACTGAGCATCAGGTTGACGACGAATTGTCGTTGGAGCATCGTGCGCTTGGGAAATAATTGGACTGCGCCTCCGGCAGACACGATTGTGATGGACCACGACAGGCGCTACTCAGTACTACTACTGGCACTCGAAGATAGTTGACAGGCCGGAGACGAACCCTGGGCCCCTCTGGGATTGGAACCAAACTCTCAGGTTAGCTATTAACGTTGGCAGCCACCTTCTTAATCGACAGTATCAGACTCGTTTACCATGATCGAAACAGTCCAACGGCACTGGGCTTTCTGGTTGATAACATAAGCAATTGGTTGTTGTTTCCTATCACAACTTCTGCCGAAGTTGAACTGAAACCACTCAAACAACTACTGACCACGAGGGTCGACTAACTTGTGTCGAGAAGTGCACGGATAATGAGGAAGGAAATATAGGAAAATCTTGGGGATTATTCTCGGGGCTCAGCGAGAATACTCAGCGGTGAGCTACAGCAACTACAGATTTCAAGGGTCTCAGTGAAGGATATTTGAGAGTAGTTTGAAGGAGTGTCTATGAGTGATTACATCTACGTCAAGGATCGCTTAGAAGAATGCCTGTGGTACCGGAAAACATGGAACAGGTGTGTTACCATGGCCGTTGTGCAGCCGCAACTACCTTTTTCTCTTGAATCCTAGACTGACCTATTTCCCGATGTCTGAACGTCTCATGGTCTCATCTCCCTCTGCCCTTCACGGGTCCGTCATGGGTACCATTATGGGTCATCTTACGAACGTCCTGGAAACCATTCCAGTTCCCATGGACACTGATTTACCGAACCTTCTCAGCTAATTCTGTTATAGTGGAATCGGGTGCGTGCGATTCCCGACTTAACCGTTAAGATGTGTACTCGGGGCGGGAGGGTAGGGAAGTCGATTTGGCTAATGGAGAGTGCATTTTCACAAAGCGACAGCGATGCTATGCGAAAGTTGAACGCTTACGTCCAAGACATCCCCAGCCTTATGGTTGTTGGGAAACTTTTGATCAAACAAGGTCAGCAATACCACAGTCCGGGGTCAAAGGGCTCCGCCGCTCTGCGACTTCGGTCATCGAACTTGATGACACAGGAAGAGTGGACCAGTGGTCATGACGCCGACGAATTTGAGCAGGGTTGTCGTTGATGGACACACGTGGCTTATGCTATCATCGGTGGAGATTCACGTCTGGATGCGCCAAGCTGGCAACTCTAAAATCGAGCTAAATGACACGGACGGTAATGGATACGCTTTCGGAGTGTGTAATCTAACTTTTGTGCATGTATGATGCATGTTGATCTTCGTTCGTTTTCACTGATCAGACCCTGTTCCCGACCGTCAATCTGGGTGACATCAACAATGCCCTCCAACACTGTTTCGAGCTCGTCAAGCAAGAAGTGTTCGTGGAGCTGGAGTCTATCAATGCAGATCGAGCATTGTTTGATCGCACGGCGGCGTGGTCACCCCCTTGTCCCATGGAGTCTGCGTCGCTGAGAAGTGCGCTTGTCTATGGCGCCCGGGCCATGGCGTACGATCGATATGCTCATTGGCGCACCACGTTGCAGAAGAAACCATATAACATGACGTCTCGTCGCATATCCACCAGTGTAAGTGCCACCTTTCCACCTATTTTATTTGAGCTTGACAAGGTACTTGATCAGCATTCTGGAAACAGAGGCTGAAGCCTCCACTTTTGCACCCGTCTAATTACTTTGTACATGTACGAGTCTCCTCAGGTATCTGTCCGCTTGTTGTGTCATGTCATACACCCCAAAAATTGGGCGCAGGCCAATTTCAAGGTCGCGGCAGGTCACTGCAAAGGAAATTGCACGGAGGCAGAATTAAAAAGTCGCCCGCTGCATATTCCATTAGTTGACGATTGATGACCAGTCGACCGATGGGGGTCACCTAGGTTGTCGCAGGTGGGGTATTTCGTTATCCGGCTCCAATGCGGCAGTATTGTGCCGAGGGTACACGTCCTACCTATGGCCCGTGCGTAGCAAGCTCGGCAAGTCAAGGATACAAGCTCAGGCCCAGGGGCAAGATCTCTGTGATTGCTTAATTAATGATTTCTAACAAACCTATGTAGTCATCGTAGATGACGAACTTGCGAGCCACAATAGATCCGATCAATGTAAGCGTAATTCAGTCGTACCGTCCGCAGTACACATGATACTCAACCCTCTCTTTCTCGTTTTGTCCACTCACAACCATGGATTCGTCCTACTTACTCACATCCTTGCATGACAGCCTTCTGACGGTGACTCGCTCAGTGACTCTGCTCGACGTCGCAGCGGCCGTCGCTACCGTCTGGGCACTTCGTAGTGCCCTAAGAGCTGCCTGGAGGACTTCCAGGACCACCAGGCTTCGTGGTCCACCAAGAACCGATCTCATATTTGGTACATCTAAGCAAGTATTCGAGTCACTAGATGCTGGCGCTATACACGAGGCATGGGCCAAGGAATACGGTGTAGCTTACGAGGTCCCAACTACCCTCGGTGGGAAGAAGATCATGTTAACCGACCCAAGAGCACTTGCGCACTACTATGCCAGAGAGTCGTGGACATATGTACAAACTGAATGGACTAGATTCTTCCTTCAGCGCAGCGTATGTGCAATAGCCAGCTTCTACTGGCCCTTTTTTTTTCACGCCGCACCATGCAGTTTGGACGGGGGATACTGTGGTCGCATGGCAAAGACCATAAAAGGTAGGCACATTCTGCCTGCAGATGAGAATGAATTCATTGACATTTGGTCTTGAGGCAGCGCAAGTCGTTGACTCCTGCGTTCACCCAAGCCGCGATAAGGAACCTCACCCCTATCTTTTACAACTCCGCTCACAAAGTAAAGTCTTCACTCTCCACAATCTCCGAGACTAAGGTCGGATTTTCAGGTGAAGTTTGCATGGGAAGCCATGATTGATGCCGGCGGTGGCGACAGCACCGTCATTGAAGTCCAGAACTGGTACGCTGCATTCAGCCCGACTGCGACAACGAAAAGCTAAGGAGTTTTTGGTCAAGGATGAATCGTATTTCGTGGGTCGATTTCTTTCATTTACGCTCACTCAATTTGAGCTGACTGGTCGCTCCAGACTTGATACCATCGGGCTTGCAGGGTTCTCTCACGATTTCGGTGCTCTTGACGGTAAACCAGCCTCGGTAGCCGAGGTATTTGATGCATTCGGATCGTCCAATGAGTCAGCCGCAAATGTCGGCTTCCTTCTCCTCACACAAGTGTTCCCTCTGTTTTCCTATGTACCAACTTCAACATCTAAACTGTTTTGTGAGATGCAGAGAACTATGGAAGATATTTCGACGGAATTGTTAGCGAGGACAAAGAAGGAGAAGGATGAAGGAGTTCTTGACGGGAAAGAGGACAAGTCGATCATTGGAGTTTTGGGTGTGTTGCACAATCGCTACATGAGACTTTCTCTTACAAATATCATGCACGAAGTAAAAGCCAACGACTCAGACTCTTCCATTCATTTGACTCATGAGGAGGTATTGGCACAAGTGAGTACAGAACTCTTATCATCGGGCGTACAACTAATTTCTTTCCCTGATAGATGAAGGCGCTCCTTGTGGCTGGGTACGAGACGACGTCTAGTATGCCATGGCCCATTGCTCGATCTATGCATCGTTATGGACTAATCGAATCCCGCAGTCAGCATGACGTGGGCATTGCTTGAACTGGCGAGGAACTCTGACATACAAAACAAGCTGCGACAAGAACTCCTGGCATCTGGCGAAGAACCGATGTATGACCAGCAACAAAACAGCTTGCCTTACCTTGATGCTGTAGTGCATGAAACCCTGCGAGTCCATCCTCCCGTGACAAATGTTGTTCGTGTGGTGCGTTCCTGGGTAACAAACGTATTCGTGTTCCTCCCTTGATTTGTGATTATCTTTCTAGGCGACAGAGGATGATGTTATCCCTCTCTCAGAGCCCATCGTTACCCAGTCTGGCGAAGTCGTCAACAGCATTTCCGTAGCACATGGCACTCGAATCGGCATATCTATCATCTGCATCAATAGATCTACCAAAATATGGGGAGAAGACGCAAAAGTTTTCCGTCCGGAACGTTGGCTGGGAGAAGGCGGGATTCCGAAGAAGGCGCAAGACATTCAGGCATACCGACATTTGTTGACGTTTGTCGACGGCCCACGGACTTGCCTTGGCAAGGGCTTTGCAGTGACTGAGTTCAAGGTGCGCTTTCTTCGCTGCTCTGGTTCTACCAACGACTACTAACTAGTCTCACCCAAGGCGGTTATGTCAGTGCTAGTGAAGAACTTTGTGTTTGAGATGAGAGACGGACCCAATACGCAAGTAGGGCGTGGCAGAGGATTGTTGCCCAGACCCAAGATAGCTGGAGAAGAAGGTAATTACGTACCACTACGCGTACGCCGATTCGAAGGATAAATTGACGACGGACAGTTTGTACTTGCGTTGACTCACGATATACTGAACTACATGCTATTGCTTTCTTGCTGGAATCCATCCACTGTATGTACATCACCTCTGACTACCGATGTATCGTAGGCGCTAAACCGCCCCCTTTGGTGAACTGATTGGTTGATCAATACAACGTGCGATGGCAGCCGTGAATGATTACGAGCTGAGCCAGGAGCCCTGCCGCTGCGTTCTACTTCTAAAGCAGAGGTGACCAGGCGAGCACGCGGCGAGCGGACTCAGGGAAGATCGCGTCCGCCAGAGAACGTCAAGCGCCGGGTCCGCGAATGTCTAGCGATGTCCGTCGCGACAAATAGCCTTGTGGTTTTAATGCCGACTGCCAACTTCCTCATGCACAACCCCAATGTTCATGTCACTGAGCAACCTTTGTCGGTATCGTAGCCATTCTCCGCATGGCTATGATACTCGGGTGATGCTGACTTTGTGAACGGTAGTCAGTCATGGTCAGGTCACATTGGTGGAGATCCACTGGCAGCGGTCCTGGAAACGACTCGTATATTGCAGACATTGTTTTACACAATTCGAGTTCTGGTACCCCCTCTACCTCGGAAAAGAAAAATATCGCTGTACCTCGACCCGGAGATGAACACCGTGCCCAACAAAGAAAGAGAATCAATTCAATTGAGTCCTGGAATGCTGTATTACATGCACGTTGCCTAACAAATGATATTGGAGGCATCCCGCGAATTAAGACATGGGTAACGTCTTCGCCCCACTTGTATAATATGATCCCAGCGTTGTGATACAGTATATTCCAGGTACGGGTATAGTACTGAATGTTTATCTCTCCGAAAAATGCAATGATAAGTCATTCACAATTCAAGGCAAACTGTACTTATGTGTTGCAAGCAAGGTACGAAGCCGGCGGCATTTCCTGAGTTCGAAATTTGTCGAAATTTTCTGGTCTTCGCCGATAACCTATTTGAAGTTGAGAGACTGCCAGCACTACCTGGCAAGATTCAGTTTAGGGGTACAATGACTCTTGCCTCTGCTACTAACTCGAAAACCGTACCCAGTAGCACCCCCACGGTGAGAAACCTTTTTACTTGCAGATAGCTACTGACGGAATGCGCAGTTTGTGGTATGTGGATTTGCGGCGTAGTATCAACAGCCAGAATCCTCATAACTCATTGATGGTCCCACAAGTTTGGCCGTAAGACGTCTTCGTCTGATGCGTCTTCTACTCGGGCAAAAGATAACCGGGCTACCCCACAGCCCTTCACCTTTCCCACTAATGTGAGAACTCGGCATAAATTATCCTTCCGGCCTCTGATGATCATTTCAATTTTTTTTCCCAATAAACTGACTTAGTTGCTTCCGAAGAATGACAAATTCAACTCAACGAAACCTATCACTTGGCTTCCCAGTTCAGTGGCACGGGAAACCGTAAGCATTCCCCATCCCACTTCAACATGAGTCGATTTCGAGTATTGTGTAGGCACGACCGCTGAGAGACAAGGAGCGACGGGCAAAAGAGGAATATGCAAAGGAGGAGCAGGTTATGCGGAATCGGACGTCCACAGCCGAGGTGACCTCGCCACTGTACGATCTTTCAGACGTAAAGGCCGCAACTGTAGGGGTTTGAATACTTCGCAGTGTTTCTGCGATGTTGATGGGATTTATTTAGGAGGAACTCCAACACTTGAAGAAAGGCAGCTCAAGCGAAAGTACCGAGCACGAGATCCGGACGGCTCCCCTTATTACGCGCGAGGCGTTTGTTGCAGCGGGATTCAGAGATCGGGCGGTGCAGTACGGCGTTCTTGGCGAAACTCTCTCTATCCAGCAAGTCTTCTTTCGTTGCGTGCTGAACTCACTTGACTCAGTTCTTACAGCTCTAAATCGGGAGTTCACGTACCAATCGATCCACGGCTGTACATCAATACTGTAAGCCTAGTTTTCATGTCTTATCATTAATCTCACTGTGACCAGAATGCTCCGCTTTCCGCTATCGTCTGTGGTGTTCAAGGTTCCGGCAAATCCCACACCGTTTCCGTGCTCCTGGAGAACATGTTTATACCTGACCAAGGCTCGATAGGTTCTCTGAACTGTGCGCTGTCTGGGTTGGTCCTCCACTTTGGCGAGGGTGGTCCTGGCTCTCGACCTTGCGAAGCTGCCTGGGTAGGCGCTTCTTCCCAGCCAGATGTAAGGCCCCCCAAGGTGAGGGTATACGTCTCACGTTCTTCGTTGCACACCATGGAGTCCGTTTATGCTCCCCTGGGGGATCGCGTGCGGGTTTCCCCTCTTCTACTTAATGAATCAGAGTTAGATGCGCAGGCAATACTATCTATGATGGCGGTCGGCTCGTCGGAATCAGCACCATTGTACATCCAGATTGTCCTGGTGGGTCCTGTGGCACTGTTTTTTCAGTGTTGTCATTAACGCTTTTGCACCGGTGGATATGATAGAGTATACTGCGAGACTTGGGGGAAAAATTCTCGTACACGGCGTTTCTGAGACGTCTTGAAGTGGAAAAGAGAAGTTTTAATGCTGCCCAGGTGGCAGGACTTGAGCAGCGTCTCGCACTGCTCAACTCTTTCATGGAACCTCAAACTCCGCAATCGCGGGGCTCTTCCAACAAGTCAAAAACTCGCCGCTTCTCTGAAGGGAAGCTGACTATCATTGATCTATCGGATCCGTTTATCGATCCTGCATCGGCTTGTGGACTGTTCGAGATCGTCACACGGTTGTTTGTACGAGCTGATGTTGGTACGGGCAAAGTGCTGGTGGTGGATGAGGCACACAAGGTAGTTTTCTTTTACGCACTGTGTTTGAGGAAGGTATTCAGGTTTCCGGCATCCAGTACCTCTCGGCGAGCAGAGGAGCCGCTGGCTTAACGAATGCACTGCTGACGCTTACCCGGGAGCAACGTCATCTCGGAATGCGGGTTATCATCAGTACGCAAGGTATAGCTGTTATCTGTCCGGAGAGATTGAGATCTGACTGCTCTTTTTTTTTTTTTCTTCCCATAGAGCCGACCGTGATTCCTCCCGTTCTCATGGATTTGTGCACGGTTGCAATTATGCACCGTTTCTCGTCACCCGCGTGGTGGGACCATCTCGCGCGGCATGTAGCTACGGATGTGTCAGCTGACCAGGGCTTTGAGGCGGTTGTTAAGCTGAAGGTGAGTCTAGTTTCTCTTTGAGATAGGATTGAAAGATGATTCTAACGCTTGAAGTAGACCGGAGAGGCTTTGGTGCTCGCCCCGTCTGGTCTCGGTGTCTTCCCCGATGATGATCTAGAGAAGTCGGGTACTGACACTGGGAAGCAATGTGCGAGGGCGAATATTCCATTAAGGCTCGGACAGTTTGGGAGACGTTTCTTGCTTATGAAGACCCGTGCGCGAATAACGAAAGATGGGGGGGCCTCTGTTTTAGTTCTCGTTTCGGAGTCTGAGGGTGAAGAGAGCGATGACGAGTGAAGGTGCTAGGATCTTTCGTTAATCCGAATAAATTAGTGCTTGAATACGATACCACCTTACCGTATTGTAGTTCGATACCGATCTACTTGCATAGATTATCATTGCTTCTGCTCGACAGGGGCGTCCCTGCAACAAAGCCAAACAGACATGACGGCGGGAGTTATATTTAGTGTCACGCCGCAGTCGAGGCTACTAACTCACATTGCAAGCGGGACGCTCGACGGTCCCAGTACATGCAACTCTCCAACAACCACTGACAGGAAGATTAGTACAGACGATTCATTAGGCCGATAGCTTGCGGACTTCAATTTGCCGTCAGCTTGGACACGTATACAGACCAGCTACGCACCTGGATTTGGACTGTCAAAATACAAGCACCTGGCAATGTCTGCCGGTGTTCGGGCGCGCAGGCCAACCACGCCCCCTCTCGGTTTCTCGAACGTCACTCCTTCAGCTCACAAATATCCACCCTCGCTTTCGCGAAAAGACGATCTAGATGCCGATGCACGCAGACAAGTGGCTTCGAAAGGCTATGGACCAGGTCACAAGAGTTATGCACCTGGCGGACTTGACATCACCTCTGGGGAGTGGAAACTACTCGTAGTCGTGCTTATTGTCGCAACCCTTGTTCGAATGTTCCGTATATCCCACCCAAGTAGCGTCGTGTGCGTCCTTTCTTCTCTTGCAGGAACTCCTTCTCTAATTATGTTGACCCTCGACAGTTTTGACGAAGTGCACTTTGGGAAGTTTGCGGGGCGTTACATCAAGACGCGCTATTTCGTGGATGTACACCCGCCGTTGGCGAAGTTACTTATAACTGCTGCAGCTTTCTTATTTGGATTTGACGGGGATTTTGATTTCAAGGATATTGGAAAGTAAGCGTTTCCTTTTTCACTATTCGACACCGATTGACGTCACTAGAGAGTTTGTCAATGTACCATATGTCGCCATGCGAATGGTGCCCGCTACACTTGGCATTGCCACCATTCCATTGGCATACCTTACACTACGAGCACTCGATTGCAAAGCTTCAACAGCACTCCTCGCATCCCTTTTCCTAACTTTCGAAAATGGTCTGGTCACTCAGTCTCGGCATATTCTCCTGGATTCCCCTCTCGTATTCTTCACGGCGTTGACCATCTTCCTGTTTGTCGGGTTCTCCAACGAAGACAGACATCAACCATTTTCAGAATCATGGTGGGCCTGGCTAGTGTTGACGGGTCTCTCACTCGGAGCAGTCGTCTCCTGCAAATGGGTTGGTTTGTTCACCATTGCAACGGTCGGCGTGTGTACGATTCTGCGTCTATGGCTTCTACTCGGAGATACGCGTGTTTCCTTGAGGACGTGGTCGCGACACTTCTTTGCCAGGGCACTCTGTTTAATCGCCATCCCGATACTATTTTATATGACAATGTTTGAGATACATTTTCTGATCCTCGGCAGTTCTGGTGACGGGGATGCGTTTATGAGCTCTGAGTTCAGGCAGACTTTGGGACACGGAATGCCAGATACATTTGCAGGTGTGTCGTGACGACGTTGATCGTGGAGGCATTGACCAACGATCATCTAGATGTCGCGATTGGTTCTCAAGTCACCATACGTCATGTTAACACCCAAGGCGGTTACCTTCATTCACACCTCCACAACTACCCTGGCGGAAGTGGGCGTATGTCTTGTCGTCTTGGCTCTTAATATGTGATTTGACTGGTTTTCCTTGAAGAACAACAGATCACACTTTATCCGCACCGCGACGAGAACAACCTCTGGCTCGTCCTGAATGCTACCACTGACAGCTATCCACAGTACGACTTCGAGCACCAACCGATCGAATATATTAAACATGGATCACGTATCAAGCTTCGTCACATCGTCACAGACAAAGCCCTCCATTCGCATGACGTCCGCCCACCAGTCTCGGACGTCGACTTCCAGAATGAGGTCTCGGGCTATGGCTTAACGGGCTATACCGGCGACCTCAACGATGACTGGGTCGTTGAAATTCACAAGGGAGATAGGAACGACAAAGAATCTAGCAAGCGGTTGAAGACCTTGCGGACGCATTTCAAGTTACGCCATTTGATGACGGGCTGCTATCTCTTCTCTCACACGGTCAAGCTTCCTGAGTGGGCCTTTGATCAACAAGAAGTAACATGTAACAAACAAGCTGTCAAGGCCAACTCGCTCTGGTACATCGAAACCGCTTCGAAGCACCCTCAGCGTGAGCTCTGCTATCCTCTCATGTGACTGAATCTACCTGCTGATGAGTACTGTGATACACGGTCAATTAGTTCCCCCGAATGCAGAGAGGGTAAATTACAAAATTCCTGGGTTCCTGTCCAAGTTTTGGGAGTTGCAAAAAGTGATGTGGACGACTAACTCGAAGCTCACTGATCGCCACGTCTATGATTCCCGTCCTTGGAGTTGGCCTTTCCTCGAGCGTGGTATCGTAAGTGCCTTTTGGCGGCGTCATCTGATCTTGTCACCAACGAACATGCACAGAACTTTTGGGTCAAGGACCATAAACAGATATACCTGATCGGTAACCCTTTTGTATGGTGGTCGAGTACTGTCTCAGTCATCACATATATGCTCATCCGCGGTCTCTTAATCCTCCGCGCAAAACGAGGGTATAGAGATTTCGAGAATAGTGAGTTATTGCCGCATTCACACCCTCATTGTATACTGACTGATCCATGATTCAAGCCAAACTTGTCAAGTACGATATGCTTTGCGGCTTCCTTTTCACGGGTTATGCTCTGCACTATCTCCCGTTCTTCCTCATGTCACGCCAGCTCTTCTTACACCACTATTTCCCCGCTCTCTACTTTGCAATCCTCCTTAGCAGTGTCGCGTTCGACTTTGCAACATCGACGTTGCGTCCTCGCATAAGGCTTCAAGTCGCTTGCGTATTGATTATAGTAGCGGTGTTGACATTTGACAAGTTTTCCCCGCTCGCGTATGGGAGTCCTTGGACAAGGAGCAAGTGCAACAACGCAATTTGGGTCGGAACCTGGGACTTCGCCTGGTAAGAACCCGCTCTATTCGCCGCTGTAGTCAGAATGGCTAATATCATATGATCATTTTCAGCCAAGAATTTCACGATGATGTTAGTATCGTTGCTGAGTGTTCGAGACGTCAAGTCGACACTGCTAACGCTTTATTTCTCATAGGTCACAAGTATTCAAGCAGCAACCTCGAACAAGTCCATACTCGGTGCTACCATCGGCGGTGAGCCTGGTGGTCGCGCGGCCGTTATTGTGGATGATGTAGTGGACGTCGCACATGCGGCGAAAGGAGAGACAAGTACGATGATTCCGTTGGGAGGTGCAGAACCAGGACGGGATGTTTTCGCTCAGAGGGAGTCCAAAGAAGTGAAGAGTTCTCGGTCTCGGCCGGAAGTTGTATCGCCTGAAGAGAAAGAGAGAGTGGTGAGCGTGGTTGGCGGGACGACAGAGGGGATATCGGAGGTGTCAAATAAGGATTACACTCCCAACCCGCCGCAGCAGGGTGGATCCACGTCGGAACAGGCTACGCTGCAGGGTGGACACCACAAAACAGAGGGACCGTTGGATCAGGCGGAGGCACTTGCCAACGAAGTTGCGCATGAATTGTATCCGGAAGATAACAGATAACAGTGCATAGATATCGGGTTGGATCTTGGACTCATGTATATTTTCTTTTTTAATGAACGAGGTCATCTAGCTCGCCTCAGTTACTCGTGGTGGTTCCCGACAACTGTTGAACGAGACAAGAACTAGCGCTGTTTGCTAAACCTCATCCTCAGATCTGGCCCCTCCATGCGATTTCCCATCGTACGGTCATAATCGCTTGGAAGCCTCTCAAGTACGTGGTATACGGTGGTCTACTAGGGGTTATCCATTTCCATCAGTCTTTCCCTCCTTCATGACAGCTCATTGTTCTCCGAAGCTTGTTCAACCCTCCTGTTCCCAATAGGCCAATGATCGAGGTCTGTTTAGAATGTCCACATTAGTGGTAGCACTCCAAGTAGTGCTAGTTGGTCTGCTTGAGAATAGCCAGTCCCGACAGACACTGGGGTTCCGAGGAGCTTGGACCAAGGGTGGGCGGATTCATACATCAGCATTATTTTCATCATGTTACATATCTAAACCCGGTTGGTAAGTCCAGAACATGCTCATTCATCTCCTCTTCCTTGTTGAGGTTGATCAGGTGCAAGCGATACACCCACAACATGTAAATGGATACCAAGGCCGCCAGGATGCAAATCAAGAAAGAGCTAGTGTATGACGGGCCCCATGCAGCCGGCCACGCATAACTGCATTCGGTTTGTGCATCATTTGCATACTGCGTCAACGCGATGAAACACGATAGGGACTCACGATGCCCCGACGTTTACAATGCTTGCAAGAGTGTGGGCAAGGGCGATGCCGACTGCCCGCTTGGATGAAGACTCTGGTATCGAATTGCTCAGCCATGTCAACACAAGGGTGTATGAGACCATGGATTGGGTCATGAAAAATCTGGCAGGAGCGTAAAAAAAGGCACCCCATTGCGGTTGGAAGTATCATGCGACTCACAACGACAGGTAGCGAGTCAGTGCATTCATCGACACAAGTGCCATCGCAAAACCAATTATACCTATTGAGACTGGGCCAGCGATATGCCAGAAGCGATCTCTGGTCCTGTCGGAATGACTGGAGGTGGAAAGCCATTAGCGAATCGAAAATACTCAAGTATCACTGGAACAGACCCCATGACGAACAACGACGTTAGAAGTCCCACGACCCACGGAGGGGCACAAAGCAAAAGGGTAATTGTCGGACTGTATCCCATAGCGGCCGCCAGAGTGGGAAAGAAGAATGTAAATGACAGCGCAATAGTTAAGACGCTCAACGCAATAGCAAGCCACCACACTTTCCAGTCAGTAAGCGCTTCAACAAGGCCCGATTCTTCCACAACGCTTGACGAATCACGGCTGATTCCGTTCAAATCTTCTTCCATCCTCTTTTGGGCGAGCGCTTGCTCTTCACCAGTGAGCCAAAGAGCCGGCGTGGTGGGGAAATCCGGAACTACGTAAAGGGCGGCAGCAGCGATAACACACGTCAACCCTCCTTCACAGAAAAATAGCCATCTGTGTACTGGTGTTATCGTACCTTACCGAATAACTTTTCAATAACTCTTACCTCCAGGCCTCGTATCCCAACTTTCCGTCCATCGTGGCAAGGACGCCTGACGCAATAAGGAACCCGAACGCATTGGCTAGCGAGACGCCGCAAATAAAGTATGCCATCCTGGAGCCGAGCTCATCACGTTTGTACCTTAAAAACCATTCTGCAAGCAGATGAAACCCGATAAGAAAACCACGCGCACCACCTGGAGACCATGAGTAATGCCCCAGGATAGTATACCGCCTCGGAAAAGCCGAGTAAGATACGAGATACGAGAGCCGTATGAAAACTACATGATCAAAGCTGAACCATCATTTAGTGCGAAGGCATTAATGCGGAGACATACCTCTGGGCAGCACCTAGCCGGTGGGCCGCATCAGTATAATCTGCAACGAGTACTATACCGCGCAACGGATCACTGACCGGTACCTATGGATAATATTCCCCAAAGAAAGACACAACAGGAGAGGTATAGAGACGGTCTTTTAAGTCGATTCAGATATATATTTCTGGCATAATGAGCATCAGTACCGCGTAGCATGGAAGGCTGGACGCATACGAGGGAATTTGCATAAGCCCATAGCCAATATATAGGACGCCCATCAAGGTATTGAATTGCAGTCCGGTCAGGCGAAGATCTTCCTCTAGGCCCTTAAGTCGTGCGGCACTTGCCAGATGATATAACTGAGGTATGGAAGTGGTAAAGGTCTTCGTACTCACGCCAGATTATTCCTGTCCATCTCAGCCACGAGTGAGCCTGCGCTATGGCTTCTGGACACTACTAAGAGAACTTACATAGTTCATGATGTAAACGAGAACCAGAAATACAACTCTCAGGTCTAACTTTCGAAGTAACCTCCTCTCAACGTCTCTCCTCCGGTCGAATTCAGGACCAGGATTAACGAGGGTAGACGTATACTCCTCGACATCTGGGTATATGTCGGTGTCAACCAACCGCTGATACTCCGCCACTGGCTGCGACATCTTCACCAGTGATGGTTTGGGTCAACTCGTAGTGGAGGGTGGGGGTTGTCAAGGATAAAGTTAGGATCGAAAGATTTGTGCTGTCGTACGAATGTAGTGGTACGTACGTGTGCTTGCTCGTGATGGAGAAACGAAGTTGGACTCCACACTTGTAAGACGGTACTCTTAAGAGGTCTTATCAGTGCTACTACGAGCACGTGATGTGTCGTCACACAGGACCCGGACCTTTTTATATTGCAAGTGGCTAGGGCTAATTGTAGTGAAAATAATAGTACTTACAGGAGAAACAGGACAGGCATTTGAGTCAGAGTGTCTAGTTCCCCAACATTGGGCCAAAACTTTACACTCGTCCTCTTCGGATCACAAGTTTCGCCCTTAGATGAAAGGCTACTTTTACAGTGAGGCCCAACAGCCCCACTCAGGGCCGCTCCAAGGTAGTACAGAGGGTCCTCGGGGCTTTCATAGTACTTGGAGGCTCCAACTCGAATAACATCTCAGGTACTGGATATTGTTCTGACACAACGTTCTCTCAGTCCGGTGGAAGAGAAACTCTTCATGGTCAATTACCATCATGCGATCGAATGTGCATGAAACCTCAGGAAAACAGCACCACCTTGATGCATACGGAGCGGAGGCCAACACATCCAGGAGTTAGTTATATCGAAACGATTATGGCCGAACCAAGACAACTTGGACTCCCATCAGTGATTACCTGTAGTTTAATGATCGATCAGATCTATGGGATCTATAGACGTCAATCGGCGAGGGTTTCAATGTTAGCCGTTGTTTTAGACATCATCCTCCCAGTTCTCGGGTACATCTTCTCTTGCAACCGCGACCGGTTGCTCTCGCTGCGCCTGCACTTGAAGTGTGTATAGGACGGTGGAGACGGACCCCTTAAATGAGGAGGTAGGGACCCTGAAGATACAGCGCCGGGCGAGTTCACAACGTAAGGCGGGGGGGGAGTGCTCCGCAACGATGACGACGGCGCCCTCCACGCAGTGTTATCTGCGAGCAAGGTGTGCATGCCGTCTTAGCGGCTGCAGGGCAGTCTTGGAGAGCTCAGCCCCAGTTCCTCGTGAGCTGGCCCTGGATGAGCGCAGGTCGACTAGTTTACTCGAGGGCGCTACGGACATTGCAGATTGTGAAAGAAGTGGTACGGGGATGCGCGTGTCCATTCGCCGGATAAGTTGCACGCTCCGGTGAGGCTCCTGATCAACCTCGGTGGTATCCACACGATAGACGGAGGCGAGCTGCACAGAACATATCAGCACGGAGCGCAAAATGCGAACGAAAACATCAGCGACGTACGCCTTGCACGAACTTGCGCCGCTCTGCAGACATGTATTGCAGCACCTGTGTCCGCCGGCTCGACCTGACAAAACTACACAACACACAAGACAGGTCACACCCTGGGCACGCATAAAGAAAATACAAAGCTTACTCTGCTAAGGTATCCTCCATGAGCCGCACGAACTTGGTATTCGCGGTAGCACGTCCATAGTCAATCAACTCGTCGCTCCAGATGACTTTGGGACCCGCCGCAATCTCCTCGCGTTTCTCCCGGGCTGATTCCAAATGCTTCCGCCAGTTTTTCGTTCCGTTTCCTGACTGCACAGTCCTCATTACACGCAAGACATTGCTCCTTATTCGAGCAAGGAATAGATGACCGCCGGTTTCCACATGGACAAGTAAGCGTGACCAAGAAGACAAGGACCTGTTTCTGGGCAAGCTGCAGGAGCATGACACATCTCCGTGCAAGGATGATGTTCCGGTAGACTGCCGAAGATGGTTACACATGGCTGAAAGCACAGCAACGAGAGAAAACATACCAGGTTTTGCGAGATTTGCCACAGACCATAGTACAAGGGCCACATTCGTCAGCATGACAAGTACGCTTGCACTCGTGGAATCCGCATGGCAGAAGTCTGTCAAAAGGACAAAAGTGCCAAGTCAGCACAGATGCGGCCAAGTATAAGAAAAGCCAGCAGAACAACTTACCGTCTACACATGTTTCCACAACTCACGCGTTCCTGAGAACACTGAACATTGTCCACCATTTTCTTCCCACAAACACAGAGTTTCCCGGTCAAGAAGGGACACGGAGGACACGACGGGGAGGTACTATTCTCCGAAGAGGATGGAAGTCCCTCGTCAGCAGTATCTACTCCTACCACGATAGTAGATTCATGACATGCATGCGGAACTACCGGGTGCCCGCACGGGGGTTCCCTAACGCAGGGATGTGCGCAAGTGAGACGCGTACCACAAGTAATGGGCGGCTCAAAGACAGTGCGATTGCATAGGCAGGCGATCTTCAAAAAAAAAAACCGATTCAGCAATGAAAACCGAAGGAAAAGTACCAGGATAATACCTCTTCGAATATACTCCGTAAACACACCCCACAAGGGCCTTTATGATCCTTCTTGTCGCAACGATGGTTCCCACATCCAAGAACACGACGACACGGGATAGTACATTCGTGAAGCCCACCAGGTTCAGTCCCGAGATCTGCCATAACGTCACTGCGCACTTTTTTCTTGCCCTTCCCAGTCGCCAAGGAGGCTAATGGACAACAGATACGGCTACATTGATGTCGACCACATGATCGTAGGACGGGACAGGGCCGATTGCAGAGGATATCTTCAGGTTTGCTACATTTCACCTGTTGTTTCGTTGATCCGCATCTGCATGGCTGTGCAACTTCCATTGTGCATGGGGGGCATACTCCCCAATGACAAGTAGCTGTGCATGAATGACCACATGGCAGTGACTTCAAGCATACAGAGGAACAAACAGGGAGCGGAGAGGTACATGATGCGCGCGCTGGGAGGACAGGAAACATATCATCAGTTGAGAACATTGACATGCCCTCACCATAACGAGCCACTCCGACCGACCACACCCACATCGAGTGACCGAGATGGGGTCAAACGGACAAAGTGGGGGTGTTCTCGACGGGGGATGACATGGTTTAGAGCATGTGTGGTTCCCACAGCTGAAAGGGCTGGAGAACACACGTCAAATTCAGTTAACCGACGAAGGAAAAGAGCAATGGCACCTACCGGCTGCAAGTCTTCCCGCATCCAAACCACCCGAACCATATTTCCTCTTCCTCAGTTCCATCGGGTAGCGTGTCCTTTGATACTACACACTTCGTAGCGTCCTCCGAACTGAGTTCGCCGCAAGCGACCACTTTTGTTTCACTCCCGCACCAACACCTGACTTCCTCCTTCACTGGGCATGGTGGACAGGGTTCAGCATGACAGGGCAATTCACATCTGTGCCTGGGGTTCTTGCATGACAGTGGTTTGGAACAGGTCTTCATACAAGAAAAGAAACCCCGTTGAAGTCCCTCAGATGGTGCAGGGTTTTCAGAGGCTGAACATTTGGCACTTCGTACGACCTCCCCGCAAAAGCAGGACCTTTGGACTGTTATACCACAGGGTGGACAAGGGCCTGGGTGACACGGTAATGGGCATGGGTGGCCGCACCCGGAGGAGAGCGGGCGAGAACATGCAAGACCACAAGAGTGAGGCGTCGATAGACGTGGCGGAGAAGGGTTAGACGTTCGATGACAGAAGCACCTAACAAGCGGACCGGTTGACATCATGTACGCCCGAAGCGAAGAATTCTGCAAGACTTACTGATAGGCCGTCGGCACTTGTTCTCGTTTCGTTTGACATCCGGGGCACCTCCATTCGCCTGGACGTTCTTCTCCACGCGCACGCCATGCATCCGCGAGGCTTTACGCTCTTATCGCCCAGACTCGAATACACTTTAGATGGAACGTTCCAGCAACACTGTGAGCGTTCTTTGTCGGGATCGTCGAGTTGTGGATCGGTACGAAGTGATGGTTTTGGAGGCGAACAAGACCAGGTAGGGTGTTCTGGCCGAACGGAACTAAAGCAAATAAGACAGTCGGGGTATGGTGGCGTGCGCAACGCGCGAGTGAGGGTCGACGTGAGATCGGCGCCTGTTGGAGAGTCCAGTGACCTTCTCGTCCGTCTCGGCCTGACGACGACTCCGAGACAGCACGTGGCTCCGGTGGTTGCGTCAACTTGGGGTTGAACGCCCTACGACGGGGTTGTGGTTGACTGCGTGCCTCTGAGGGCTCGCCAAGGGCTCCTGGATCAGCCTCGGCGGTGGTAGTATTGGCGGTGGAAGGTTCATCGCTTTGTGGGCCAGTACGACTCCCATCAGGTTTCTTTCGGGGCGGTTTCGTCTAGTTGGTCCCCGATTCTCAGTATTTTGAGTGATATCTGCTTCGTATCACGTTCCGACTGGGGCCACGAGTTGGCCTAGTGGACGTGTTAAATCCCGAGTTCGTGTCTTGCGTCGTTGCAGTTGTGGTTGGGCCATCTGGTTGGTCGTTTGCGACAGCATGTCTCCTGCGATTACGATTACGATTACGATTACGGCTACTGTCAGTCGCTGTTCGGCAGTCGAAGTTTCCATACGACGGTGAGGATGTGAGGGGCTGTTCGTTGTCGTCGTCGTGGGCGACCTGCTTATAAGCTTGTGTCGTTGGTCGAGTTAGAGTGACATCCACGCGAGTCGCTATGACTGGCCTATCTCAAAACATCCGGTGCACAGGACACTTGGCACACCACTGTCGTCATGACCAGCCGCATCTCGACTTAGCAATAGTCGTGAGCGTCTTGATCCCGCTGTAAACAGGGGATAAAAGCAAAACGGGACATTCGTGTTGTACAGTCTCGGTCATAAGGCAAGTCTCGTCTGTAGCTGCTCCACTTTTTGAAGGAGTGGTCCTCAGGGTCTGCTTGAAGAGTGCCAGATTCCGCGACAGAGTTACTCTGTGAGTATGCAGAAGTTGCGCCTTCAGTCATTCAATGAGGAAAGTTTGGAGCTCGTCTCCACGAGCAGGCCACATAGTTCTCATGACAGTGTGCTTTCCAACTTATGGATATTCACGCCGATCAACGCGAGCCTGCGGCCCTGCGCACTCATTCTTCCACCGTCATGAGCAGCTCTAAGAACCCCCATCTTTGCGTTATTCAAGGCTCCTGGGCCTTTTTAGTGGGTCTTGGTTTTCATGGTGGCCGCCTTTCCGGGCGCGGAGCAACTATGTAACAGTTCCTCTCGTTTATGTCTTTCAGAACGTCCAGCACTCCTCGCCCTCACTGCTTCGTCCAGTACGCCCTCCAACTCTGCAACTCTCTGGCTACTCGCGGGCATGTACATGCTGAGCTTCTTGAGCTGGATCCAGCTTGCAATCTGACGCTTCTTCCTTCACACTCAACCCGCTAGCGACGGAAAAAAACATCAAGTTGAACTGTTGTACCGTTGGCATTCCCGCCTAACTTCGCCCGTTTAGTGGGTGGCTGCACTGTAGGGTTTTTGATTCCTTTGCGTTGCATGCTGACTGTCGTTGCATCTTCCCTGCTGCCTTAGCTGCATGCTTGGCGTCAAACAAATCCTTCCCAGTAAACAAGACAGATGTCTGTAAGTTTCTTGTTCCGTGCCGCCCGCCCATACAAGTACAGCATATGGTCACAAGCGTCCCTGGCTGCTGCACGTGCAGGAGCTGGACAGCACTGGTGAGTTTGTCTTTGGTGAGAGTTGCCGAGGCGATCATGACCAGTATCATGCTCCTTGTACTCAGGCTGGGTGGCACTCGCCCCAGGAAGCAAGGCAGTGCGCTTTATGCTTTGAAGCGAGCCCTGGCGAGCGAGGCCGCATTTTGTCTTCCAAGCGCGTCAGCGGTGTTACTACTATCTGTATGCCTCCGGAGCAGAGCAGAATGGGTGTCCAAAAGCCAAGAGTCTTACCCATACCAGTACCAGCAATGCAGACAATGCCATTGTCTCCATTTAAGAGTACTTCGGCAACCTCCCCTAGTATGCAGCGTCACACTCGAAGCAAATGGTTGGGAAAGAGCCTGGTGAGAAGTTTGGTATTATACGGTTGCAGTATAAAATAATCCAACAGAGCAACATCGTTCAGCTAAGTATCCACGATCAGAATCCCTACACTTTTCAAATATCACACATTACTCTTTCTTCCAACCATGCACGATTGACCTCATCCCAAACGACGATGGAACCTTCACCTGTCCAGCAGCGATGTTGTTCGTCCTGATCTTCCACTCTCTAAACTCACCGAAAGTACCCGGTCTGAGCACCCTGACCACAGGTACGGATCTTCCCGGCTCGACTGTCTCGGAGGTAATTCTCGTTGAGCTTCTGAAGCTCGGCATGGAGTGAAGCTGGTGCAGTGACAGCGTCTGCCCCTGTGAAAGAAAAATACGTCATTTTGAAATCAATCCAAGGACACCTCAGGGTTTCTAAGGAGACTCACCGAGACTTCCCTGTAGTTCGACCAAGAACGCATACCGACCGACGCTCTGGCGATAATCAGGGCAAACACAGAATTCAGATACTCCTCCCAACTGGTCCGACGTCGCATCGACGACGCTACGCAGTTGTGTTTCTGTCGTCACCTCGTTTGCAATTCGGATATGCATGCTAAAAAAAATTCGTGTTCCGTCTTAATGCGCGTCATCGTTACAGTAGAACTCCGAATACTTACTTCCGGGCGCTACAGACAAGAAGTGATCAGAAAAAAAACGGATCGACCGAAGAAGTGTCAAACAAACCTCGACATATCTAACGACGGGTTGTCCATCGCAAGGATCAAAGCCAACGGCCTCGATGACATCGCCAAGGCGGTACCGCCAGAATCCGTCTCTCGTCGTGAGAACCACTTCGTACTTCTTACCCGGTTCGACGTTCCACTAGTACATGCCAAAAAAAAAAGTAACAAGGGTCAGCGATGGTCACGGGCATATACGAGCCTGCAGCAAGAGTACCGTTTGCGCAAGATATTTTGACTCTTCGGGTTCGTCCACAGGTAAAAATTCGATAACGTCGTCGGAACCCACCACTTTATATAAGTTGAGGTCCCTGGGATCGTACGCCAGGGCCAGGAACTTCGCTACTAGCAATACTCAAAGTCTCGAGTGACACATCGGGTCCGATGTAGTACTTAATCTGATCACGCTTGTGAGAAAGCCATATTCCGTCCCCAGAACTGGGAAAGTACCTCTGGGATGACAGTGGCGAATGGACCGCTGGCGGTAGCTAGGATAACGCGTAGCTCGGGCCAAATCCGTCTAAACCATCCTGGTGTCTCGGTCGCCTTTCCGATCATGCGCAGCTCCTCCGCACGATCAGGATTTGGTTGAAGGAAACGCTGTGGGTTCAAGGGCTAAGCATCATAATTGACCTTGCACGCGCTCTCGCTGACGAACCTGAAGGTTGTCCTTCACCTGTTCAATCCCTTCGAGGTCTGGTACCACACCAGTTTCGATACAACGAATAAAATCATCCCACTGGTCATGTATGGCACGGCATAAATCCCTGCACGTCGTGGTGAACAAGGTGTTGATGGTTTCGAGTTTGGGTTCCACCAAAGCAAAGAGAGCGTGCATGAAAAGGAAAGACCTGTAATTTGGGATAAAGGAGACGGCAAGGGGTGACGAGCAATTGGGAACTACAGGCAAGGGTGAATCACTCAGGTGCTGTGTAACGGCGGAATTTATATACTCACCTTTTATGGCAGAGTAGATAGCGTCTCTCTCGACCACCTGCAGGTAAAGACGTCGTCAGCTTAGGCTTGAAAAGAACCCATGTGTCAAACTGGCTTTACCATATTATTGCTCACCCGAATGACACCGCTCGTCATCAGGCAAACGGGAATCTGTCCGTCTACGTCTCCGTCCTCGCTTAACGGAGCCACCAGTGACGGTATCCCAGAATACATGATACAGTTCTTGCCTCCGCTCTTGCTCGTCGGGTTTGACATTCTCATGGCCTCTGAAGTGGACATCGACATATGATCTGGGTGGCGGTATTTTGGGAAGTGCTTCGTTGCGCCTCCTGAAGTACCTGAAGAGTGTGCAATGAAACTGGGAAGGCCAGGAGCCATAAGGTTCTCTACCGACGACCTTTTGCATGGCTGGTCGAAGAAACGGGAGATAAAAGGATAGTCCTCATAGACACTCAAAGCCACGTTACTATGATAGACTTCGAACAACTCCTTGGCAGAGCAAGTCAGGTCAACTGCCTGCTGCAAACCATTGTCACTGCCATCGCGGAGATGAAGTGCAGCCCGAAATTGTGAAAGAACGTCGGATTCTTGAAGTAGGTAGTAGTAGAGTTGGTTTTAACGAGGTATGAAAGCACGTCCAGCGCGCGTCCACGGAGCCGCTCTGCAAGCTCGGGTGTGAGTGAGGTGATCGGTGCAGGTGGTCTGTCCATCTAGGCAGAGATAATTGATGTCAAGTGGAGGAGTGAAAGAAGACGCAAGGACTGGGAAGGGTTTATTATTGTGGGCCATGTCCAGTCTTGAGGATTTTATAGTAGCGACCAGGTTGACGAGGTTATACGAGTTCATCCGTGGAAAAGCCGGGTTGCCTGGGGCTGCATAGATGGCTGTAATCTGTTGCTGCATTGATGCGACCCCCACGTTACATTTCAACTGAGAAGAGGCCGGGTCAACCTGCAGCAGCCTTTGATGATAGTGATGGCCGGTGTTTTTTCTTCAACGCAAACCACGCAGTGCTATAATTATCAGCAATGATCCGGTTCTATTTTTACTTGCAAGGCGTTGCAAGTGCCTTGCCTTGAATTATATTTACAGCCACACGATCAACAGTGAAATTGAAAAGCGGTGGCCACCACCGCCGCATCCAAGGCAGTGAGTTTTCTCATCACTACATTGATAATTAACCAGCACCACATAGAAATCTCATAGCTTCCACCAGCTACCAGCTAGCACACGGCTCGAAGTAGATATTCCCCTTCCACGACGAACCGAAGGTATACTTTCGTATATCGTTAGTATTTTCACCAAGACGAGGACGGCGATGAGAACGACTCTACAATCTACAACCTTTTAGTGATTTAAACAATTAAGAATGGGGTTGATTACCGGACTCTCACAACAAAAGCGCTGCACCGCACTGGTACAAAACATGGTGCGAAAACCGATGATCTGTAGAATTATTACGATGTACGTTCACATCTCTCCGAGAATTTGCCATCATCGCGCTGGATTGATCATAGGTTGTCGCATCAAAAGAATCCAGCAACCTGCCAGGCGCTCAGCCCCTTCGCATCACGGCTGATATAGTATTGTGGCAAATATCGATGTCAGTTACACTCCGCTTTAGTATGCCCGAGAGTTCGATGGCAGTACATACAGAGCACACTCATGGCCTCCTACACATCCCTGGATCTCCGGTGAAAGCACTGGTCACGTATTCTGGTGCGCAGAATTCACAAGTCCAAATTTAACTGCCACGTCTCGTCCGAATTATAAGTCACCCACACACCCCACCACCACCTCCCATCTCCAAGACAATCCACCCTCCTCATCCCTTCCCTCCATTCCCAATCTCTCAACACTCCTAACTGTCTCTGTGTCGTCCTGTGTCTATAAGCGTCCACTAGTAAACGATAGTTGTCTTCACCGAGAGAGGAAATATGCTCCACTTCGGCACGTGTAAGGTGCGTCTGGAAGAATGCGTAGATACCTTCGAGAAGGTCACGAACCGTGACTCTCCTCCAGGTCGTTCGATGACGATCGGCCCCCAGAGTTGGTTGACAAGAGCGACGTCACATAATACAACAATTCCGTCGGCTGCAGGTGAGGTCGCTGGTTCGTTGTCTATTCTAACGCCCGTGCTCCCACCCCCTGCCGAGTCCAGAGGGAAGGTAACATGTGCACCGGTGATACGTCGAGCCGTCGTGGGATGTAGCTCACGTCCCATTCCAGCTGGGGTACACTGGGATTTACAGGGTTGGGAATGAGCCAAGGGGCCAGTCGTACAGGTACCTCGGTGGCGGCATCGGCCAGGCCAGGTTCCACTCCATTGCGGGATGTTACCTGCACTGGGTGTGGTGCCCAGAGGCAACGGAGGCCGCCAGGGAGATATAGCAGACGCTGCCGTGTACGGATCAGGCAGCGGTTGCCCTAGCGCAGAGGCAGGTGCGGTGCGGGTCTCTGCTGCCCTGACCCAGGTTCTTGTCCAAATTCGGTGTTTCCAGTCCATCCAGCCGCTGGCACATAGGGTGTGGCTGTAAGTCAGGAGTGAAGATTAGAGGACGAGTAGGAAAACGAAATGTATATAATTCAGGAGTAGGTGGGGACTCGGATGTGCTCGCCGGGTCTCCGGGGTGTCACGGACAAACGGCGGACGCCATTGTGGACGGTAATAAGGTACATTGGTTCTGTAATCCATGTCAAGATATGTGGCGTCAAAGGCTGCAGGAGCTAAACACACATACCTGAATCGGTGTGAACCCTTTCATTGACGAGTGGATGCGAAGGTGGGTGGGGATTGGGCGAGGGGTCTGCCGGATCCAACTCAGTCGATCGACTGTATACGGCGTATGCGAGCTATGTCGCTGCTGTTGATAAGGCGCAGTGGGTGATGGTGGGGAGGTTGAAGTAGCGGATGGAACTGGATTCCTGATAAGGAATGACTCGTTGATGTAAAAGATGGATGGGATGCTGATCACGGGTCCTACTAATTGGAATGACAGGGGTCACCCGCTCCTCCGAGGGTACGACCGCCTCGGGAAGTGCGCACGATTCGGTGTCAAGGCACGGGCATGAGGCTGATCGCTACGAGGGCCATGCGAGGTCTGAGCACGAGGGATGTACGGGGAGAATGCATGGGGGGATGCAGCGCACGAGATCGCCTAGTTTGACGATCACGCGATCGTTGTGGAGAAGATCATTTTCGTATGTCTCTTATAGCGCTGTTGACGTAGCTGGATTGAGTCGTTCATGTCCCCGCTGCATTACCAGGTTGCGCCAATATCTCATTTCGTCAGTGTATGGGTTCATCGCAGCGTGAATGTACGCATTCATGCGTCACCAAGTCTCGTCGTGGAAGCCGCCGTACGGTGGTCCGATATTGTCATACAAGTCTGTCCAGTGAACAGGGAGGTAGAAAGGGAAAGGATGGCACTTAATGAATCGCCACCATGATTCGTGGTAAAATACGGTCCTCGAGCAGGCAGTGCTGTCAAATCATTTTAAGGGCATCCCCGCAGCACAGAGCCAAGATGATGCCCCTCGCTTCGACCACTCGCCGAACGAATACAAGAGATGCGAGTGGCGGGAAGGACGCATCTGAAATGCCGATGAACGACGTCGGCGCACGAAAGGCCGACGGAAGGAAGGTCATGTGGCAAGTGCCCCATCGTACGGCCACACTGACTATGGAGGGCAACATAACCAGATATGTACACCTCAGGGTTCCAAGCGAGCGCGTCGAGTTTCCGAGAAGCATCTCGTCTTTTCATCGCACCTTGAATTTCGCCGACGAAGTCGTGTCGACCACAGGAATACTGCGCCTGTGGTTTACACCTGCGAAAAAAGAGGCAGGCGGAAGGAACAATAACAACAATTGCGTCGGTGTTGCTCACCTCTGTACAGACATAGCCGGTTCACCGAGCCAAGGTAACTGAGCCGTAGGCTGTGAGGCCTTGGGGATATCTGGATACATATTCTGACCCCCCACGTGTAAATGTGAATACAAGGGACTCCCGATGAGACTCGCCTGGGGCTCATCCACGCGTCACTGGGAACAGACTTGCTTTGTCCTCCAGAACGGGCCGGAAAAGGAAGCCCAACTTCATCAGCACAGCCACACTTTCCTAATATGGTATACATTCAAGAGAGCGAACACCAAGCGCTTTCAAAGACCGCCTCCACGTGTTTTTTTGTGCCGCGGGATGAGCGAACGACTTGGGCACGCAAGACAATAATAATGAATCCAAGGGCATACTGAGACGATTAAGAAACTCGCTGTTTGAGAGATATTGTACTAGCCGCAGACACCGATTCAGAATGATGCCGCCACCCTCCTTCAAGTGGTGTATGTGCACTTAAATGTTATCAGATTACAGCCACATCGATATGATTGAAGGATGGCGTTCGAGATGATATTGACACTATCAGTGTGAACCATCCTAATCCCTTGGACCGCAATTGTCTACTTGACTCGCTGAATTGCATGTGTACCCTGACTGTTGATTTGATCACAACGTTCAGTTTTCTGTGTCTTTCCGCTGTGCCCTCGCAGATGGGGAAGCGTTGCTGCGTCGCCCCCATAATCCATCACGTGAAACCGGACCTACCATTAGGCCGCACCAGCAGAATGAATCGCTTCAACACCGAACACGTGGAAAGTAGGAACATCCCCGCAAAAATGCTACAACGAGGTGAGTGAGCACAGCAGGACTGGAGCTCATCCACACGTCATCGACCGTATACCCGAATGTGTGAATTTCGAGTACAACCACACCTTCCTAATATGGTATATATTCAACACAGCAGATACCGAGCGCTTTCAAAGCCCGCTTTCACGTGTTTTTTTGCGTTACACACGTGTCGATATTCGAAAGAATGCTGCACCGGTACTGCCTCGCTGGTCACACTCAGTGACTGACTCAGGTCCTTGGAAGGGGACGTTACCAGATTACAGACGAGGGCGCGCCGGGCACTTAAGTACTTATGTTTGAGACATGCCAACTCCTCTAGCGAACTGGTAAACCACTGGCATTCGCTTATAGTATGATCCACCGGATCACAGTCGTCTGTTCGACTCTCCGAGTTGCACATGTACTGTAGACGTAATGCTGGATCACAACGTCCGGTTTTCCGGGCAGCTATTAATATTGCTGTGTCGTCTCCATCTCAGCCCATCATGCGAAATCGGACCTGCCATTGGGCTGCTCCAGCAGGATGCATTGGAACGCCCGCACAAATTGAAGTAGTCGCAAACAGGCCGCAACGAGATGAGTGAGCAGAGCGGCACAACATATTGGACAGGCGGTTACATGAAGAAAGGGTACGGAGGATAGCAGCAAATTGCAGGCATGCAACATCGTGGTATACAAGTAGTCGTACAAAATTATATTTCTATTCCCTTCGCTCTCTGATTTCTAAAACTTGCTCGATCTTCTCTTTCTCCTGTCTCCACACGGACCTAGGTAACCCAAAGACGTCGCCGAGTCTTCCGTGCGAGATGTTCCTTAATCGAGCGACCGGTATGTACTTGGCGATATCTATACGCCGCACTCGTTGGTCACGTCATTGCGAAGGTGGATATACTTTACATGAGCGAGGATCATCGTCGTGGTGATTTGTCCGCTGACAGGGTGGGTGATATCGATTGCTTGGAGGAGCTTTGCGAATTGGTAGAGTGTCAGAGAAATGTATCACGAGAAAACGCAACCTCTTACCTCGTATTCCATCTGAACGCGCTCTCCTTGACATGGGGGGCCCTGACGTGAGCAGGTAAAGGTAACCAAGACGGTATGTTCTTAACTCTGTACCACCTACGCCCGGCACCTTCGTCAACCCACTGATAGTCCATCGTCAAACCCAGGAGGAAAGTTGATGGCCATTACGTTTGCACTCTCGACGAACGACTCGTGATGACGTTGACGGTAAACCCGAGGTCATTCCTTACGTTCGCGGGGTGTCATACAGAACGTTACAGCAGCAGAAGGAAACAAGCGGCAGGTTGTTGGTAGTACCTTGACAGCGTACATTATCGAGGTTAAGCCCTGTGTGAGAATTGAAGACTACATATCATGTTGAACCAGCTTTCATGATAGAAAACGCTGTTTGAACAGGACGTACACCCACGGAACTCATAGTCGTACCTGAAAGGCGCAAGGTTCTTCACCCCGCTCGTGGAGACGGAAGAGACGAATATTACGGGCCTAGGTACTACGGCACTGATCATAAGTGGGTATAGTGGCCCACAAACCCATTATTGAGCTCCGGATGTCAAACGACAAGATGAAAACGCAGGACGTACGCAGTATCTTCCTGGCCAGTATTAATTATCTTCCACCCTTGTTCCTCTCCTTCCAACCATCTCCGTCCAGACTCAGTGTTTTCGATCTTCTGAGCGAACGTCCAGATGTTAACCCTCACCATGCACGAACCTAATAGCTACCACCGGCTGCTAGCGAGCACGCGACTTGAAGTAGAGGTTCCTTCCACGATGAACCGAAGGTATACTTTATAAAGCCAATATTTTCACCAAGACGAGGAGAGGCGATGAAAATGCGAGTCTACAACCTTTTAGTGCTTTGAACAATTACTGGTTGAATATTAATCACGCAACAAAAGCGATGCGGCGCACTGGTGCAAAACATTGTGAGGAAGCCGATGAGCTGTAGAATTGTTACGATGTGCGTTCACATTCTTCCCAGGTGGGTTGATCGATGTCATACGTTGTTGGCGTCAAATGAATCCAGCAACTTTCCGGGCACTCAGCCTCTTCGTGTGACGGCTAACCTTGCTTCCTGGCTATATTGATGTCAGTTACACCCGGCTTAGTATGCCTGAGAGTTCGATGGCAGTACATACAAAGCACACACAAGACCCCCCGGACACATCCCCAGATCTCCGTAAAAGCACTGGTCATGTATTCCGGTTCACGAGTCCTAGATTTAAATGCCACGTCTCGTCCGAATTATAGGTTACCCACACGCCCCACCACCACCTCCTATTCCAAGGCAATCCACCCTCCTCATGCCTTCCCTCCATTCCCAATCTCTCAACACTCCTAACTGTCTCTGCGTCGTCGTCTGTGTGTATAAGCGTCCATTAGTAAACGATAGTTGCCTTGCCCGAGGGAGGAAATATGTTCCACTTCGCACGCGTAAGGTGCGTCTGGAAGAATGCGTAGATACCTTCGAGAAGGTCACGAACCGTGACTCTCCTCCCAGGTCGTTCGATGACGATCGGCCCCCAGAGTTGGTTGACAACAGCGACATCACATAATACAACAATTCCGTCGGACGCGGGTGAGGTCGCTGGTTCGTTGTCGATCTAACGCCCGTGCTCCCACCACCTGCCGAGTCTAGAGGTAAGGACATGCGCACCAGTAACACGCCGAGCCGTTGAGGATGCATGCTCACATCCCATGTGAGCTGGGGTACGCCTGGATTTACGGATTGGGAATGAGCCACGGGGCTAGTCGTACAGGGACGTCAGTGGGCCACGGCATTGGTGCCAGGTGCCAGGACTCCATTGCGGGATGTTACCCGCAGTGGGTGTGGTGCTCAGAGGCAACGGAGGCCACCAGGGAGATGTACCAGAGAACGGCCACCCCCAATGGATGGGCTGCCGTATACGGGTCAGGCGGTTGTTGCCCTGCCACTGGAGCAGGTGGCGGTGCAGGTCTTCGCTGCCCTGACCCAGGCTCTTGCCAAATTCGGCATTTCCAGTCCATCCGCAGCAGCCGGCACATAAGGGTGTGGCTGTAAGTCAGGAGTCCAGATCAGTGGACGAGAAGGAAAACGAATTGCATATGGTTCAGGAGTGGGTGCAGGACTCGGATGTGGAGCTCGCCAGGTTTCCGGGGTGTCATGAACAAAGGGTGGACGCCATTGTGGACGGTAATCAGGTACCATCGTTCTGTAATCCGCGCCAAGATATGTGGTCGAAGGCTGTAGGAACTAAACACACATACCTGAATTGATCCGAGCGCCTTCATTCACGAGTGGATGTGAAGGCGTGCGAGGATTGTATGAGGGACGGACAGGGTCCAACTCAGTTGGTCGACTGTATGCGGGGGTATGCCAGCTATACGGCTGTTGTTGGTAAGGCGGCAGTGGGTGGTGGTGGGGGGTTGGAGTAGTGAATGAAACTGGATTCCTGATAAGGAATGACTTGTTGATGTAAAAGATGGATGAGGATGCTGATCACGAGTCGTACTAAACGGAATGACAGGGTCACCCACTCTTCCGGGGGTACGACTGGTCTCGGTGAGTGTGCACGACTGGGCGTCAGGACACGGGCATGAGATCGATTGCTACGAGGGCCATGGGAAGTGTGAACACGAGGGATGTGCGGGTGAATGCATGAGGGGGATGCGCGTACGAGATCGCCTGGTTTGACGATCATCACGATCGCTGTGGAGGAGATCGTTTTCATATATGTCCTTTATAGCATTTTTGAGGTAGTTGCTATCGAGTCTTTCATGCCCTCGTTGCATCGCGAGGTTGCGCCAATATCGCATTTCATCAGTGTATAAGTTCATCGTCGAGTGAATATACGCATTCGCGTGTTACCAAAAGTTTCGTCGTGGAAGCCGCAGTACAGTGAGTCTGAGATGGTCGTCCACGTCCGTCTAATGAGCGGAGAGGTAGACAGGGAACGGGTGCCACTTAGTGGATCGCCACCACAGTACGTTGTGAAATAACAGTCCTTGGACAGGCTGTGCCGTCAAAGCGTCTTCAGGGCATCCCCGCAGCAGAGACAGGATGATACCCCTCGCTTTGACCACTCGATGAATGAATACAAGAGACGCGCGTGGCGGGAGGGACGTATCTATAAATGTCAATGAACGACATCGGCACGCGAAAGGCCGACAGAAGGAAGGTCGTATGGCAAGGTGCCCCGTCGTATGGCCACACTGACCAGGTAGAGCAACATAACCAGATTTATACATCCTCAGTGTTCAAGGCGAGCGCATCGAGTTTCCGGGGAGCATCGCGCCTTCTCGTCGCACCTCAATTTCGCCGATCGAAGTCGTGTCGACCACAGGAATACTGCGGCTGAGGCTTGACACCTGCGAAAAAGAAGCGGGGGAAAGGAACAAGAAAAACAATTGCGTCTCGATACGGCTTACGACTTACAGACACAGCCCACATGTATATGGCCACTTGGAGTCTGTACGTCGAACCAACGTAACTGAGCCACAGGCTGTGAGTTCTGTGGGTGCACATGAACACATTCTGACCCCCAAACACGCCAATGCGAATACAAGAGATACTGATGGGACTGGGACCAGCTGGAGCTCACCCACGCGTCATCTTGCTTTGTCCTCCAGAACGAGCCGGAAAAGGAAACCCGACTTTTCCGTTACAACAGCACAGCCACTCCTGCCAAATATGGTATGTGTTCAAACAGCGAACGCCGAGCGCTTTCACAGACCGCCACCAAGTGTTTTTTTTTATGTGACGTGCGGTGTTGACATTCGAAAGAATTGTGCTGCACCGGTACTGCGTGCTAATCGCACTCACTGACTCCTAATTGTGGATGGAGACATTACCAGATTACACCGGGGAGGCGGTCTCCCGCACGATACTTATGCTTGAGACATACCACTAGCACTAGGTGAACCGATCCATCGGATCACAATTTTCGTCTGCTTCGCTCACCGAGTTGCACTGTACTCTGAGATGTAATGCTGGATCACAGAGTCCGGTTTTCCGTATCCTACCATGCCTCGTAGGTAGTTAATATTGCTGTGTCGTCTCCATAGCCCATCATGTGAAATCGGACTTGCCATCAGGCCGCACCACAGGATGCATTGGAGCGCCAAACTCGTGGTAAGTAGAAGTAGGGGCATCGTCGTAAATAGGCCGCACCGAGGTGAGTGAGTACGGCGGCACCGCATATTCCGATCGCCATATTTTGGAACGGCGGGCTGCATGAAAAAAGGGCATGGAAAATGGCAGCGGATTGCGGGCTTTCAGCATCGTGGTATACAAGTGATCGTACAGAATTCTATTTTTATTAGTCTTCCCTTCGTTCCCTAGTCTCTAAAACTTGCTCGATCCTCTCTTTCTCCTGGTCCCACACGGACCTGGGCAACCTAAAGACGTCACCGAGTCCTCCGTACGAGATGTCCCCTAATCGCGCGATAGGTTTATACTTGGCGATATCGATGACACCACGCTCGTTGAGTACGTCATTACGAACGTGGATATACTTCACATGAGCGAGAATCATTGTCGTAGTGATTTGTCCGCTGATAGGATGGGTGATATCGATCGCTTGGAAGAGCTTTTGCGAATTGGTAGAGCGTCAGACGAACGTATCACGGGAAAGCCACTATCTCTTACTTCGCATTCCAGGCTGAACGCGCTCTCCTTGACACGCGGGGCCTTAACGTGAATCTAAGAGGCAGAACTGACCAAGGATATGTCCTTCACTCTGTACCACCTACACTCGGCGCCTTCGTCAACCCACTGATAGTCCATCGTCAAACTCGGGAGGAGCGTTGATAGCCGTTACGTTTGCGTTCTCGATGAATGGTTCGCTGATAATATTGACGGTAAACCCGAGGCCATTCCTCACGTTCGTGGGGTGTCTTTGACGCGCGGCCTGTTACTACAGCAGAAGGAAACAAGCGGCGGGTTATTGGTTACCTTAACGGCATATATTGTCGATGTTAAGCCGTAGACTAGGAGTTGAAGACGTATACACACCATGTTGAACAAGCTTTCATGATAGAAAACGCTGTTTGAACGGACGCATCGCCCACGGGACTGAGAGTCGTACCTGAAAGGCGCAAGATTCTCCACCCCGGTCGTGGAGACGGAAGAGACAAATGCTATGGGCCTAGGTACTATGGCACTGATCATAAGTGGGTATAGTCGCCTACGAACGGTATCGTTGGACTTCAATGTCAAACGACAACATGAAATCGCAGGACGTACGTGGTATCTTCCCGGTTAGTATCGATTACCTTCCACCCTTGTTTCTCCCCTTCCAACCAGTTCCGCCCAGACTCAGTGTTTTCGATCTTCTGAGCGAACGTCCACGAAGGGTTAGGTGGTTCTGTGAACCTGGTGTGGACGTCGGTCGAAGGGGGGTAGCGACATAGTGGATGCTCGATAGTATCGACTGGTTGATCTCGAATCTGCGTTGATGGGAGTGCCTATCAGGCGCTGCACGCCATTAGACAGTTGCATAATCGCACTGGTCTCGGTCGCCGTATGGAACACAAATGGCAACAGGATAAGGCAAGTTGCTTATCAACCAGTCTGTCAGCACATCTCACCACCAGCTGGAACAGTAAAGATATCAGTTGTAGGCAGAAAGCGAGACAGTCATCATTCAAACATACAAAATAAGATCCCAATATAAAACAAAAAAGAGAAGATAGCCTGCATTCCATTTGCTGAACCCCATGCTCTACCGAATGGTAGAGAAGTGGTAGCACAACAAAAAGAAAACAAAGCCAGTGGGATCCCTTGACGACACAAGCCAGTAGTGCAAATAGCAAGGTCATCACATCCACCCGCAGTTGCAAGCAGAGCTCCAGGAGACAAGGGCGTCAAAAATTTGCTAACCAACTAAAGGGGGCGGTGCCCCCGTTACAGCGGTTATGCTGTAAAGAACAGATACTACACTTGATCTAAGCCAAAAGGCCAGAGTGGTAAGGATTCATGGACGTTTCAGCCCAGGCTTATATAGGATTTCGGCCTGCGCACGGACCATCGGACTTTTTGTTTGCTAGTTTTTCCTTTTCTGGTCGACGCCATCATGCAAATTTGGAGGACCCGACTAGGCGAGCCGAGGTTTGCAAGCCCTCCGAGGAACTTACAATTTAGCAGCGAACGACGTTCACCCTTCTGAAACGTAAACAAGGATTCAAACTGTGCGGTGCGTGCAATAAAATAGTTCGTATAATGATACGCCGTTATAACGAACAGTACAAAAACAAAACATGAGAATTCGGTAACAAGTTCAGACTCGCTCAGGTCATCATGACATTCGCCATCTATGATACAGGCCGATCGGTGATTGGAACATATCCGAAATCCGTCCCAGGAGGATATCGACAGAATCCCTGTATCTCCACCCTTCCGTGAACAAGAACCTTCGCAATCGAAGAAGCATCCGCCCTATGCGTTCGCGAGGGCGCGGGAGGGTCAATGAGGTGTGCGGCTGCGGAAAGGTTGCGACTGCTGCACGCTTGACATGACGAATGACATTTGAGCGAGTGACGATTGTAGATCTGGAGGGGGAACAGGCAGTGAGAAAGGGGATATGATGAACGAACAAAAGGACTAGGCGGGCCGTGCAGAGCTGGGGGACACACTTATATACATACTATTCCTGTCAGCCTCCACCGAGAAAATATATAGGGTGCGCACAAGGTCAGCCACGCGTGCTGGCTTCTGGGGCGGAACACACATGGATGCACGCTGCATGATTACGTTCGCCTATTATGTGTAGGCAAGGAGGAAAGGGTCCTCGGGACTCCACCTACGGATCCTGAGTATCCATAGGATTCAAACAGTGGACAACGGTGACGGTATTTGTCTGAAGAACTCTCCACGTAAAAAAAGCACCTGGAATAGTCTGATTCGAAACTTTCGTATAGGAAATAAAACACACGTACAGTGCTTCGACGACGTTTACACCGAGTAACGTTTCGCAGTTGTCAATAAGAGACAGTAGGTGAATGCGGACTAGCTGGCGTCACTTCTCACGTACCTCAACTGCTATCCAACTTAGTTCACGTTCGAAGAGCTAGCACTAAAACCTGAAGTTGAAGTTTCACGGCGACGCAGGAATGCTGCATGTGTAGACCAAAAACAGGAGTATAAAAAAATCATTACCAGTTTTCACTGACCACCAGTGTACATTGAATCCATCATCGGAATAGCTTGCATAGCCTGATATGTGATGCCGAGTCGCGACATTGGGCCCGTCGGGTCTCTCCTCTTCTTCCACTCCCCTCACCGACTGAACAAGTGCTATCTCATCTCCATCGCCCATTCCTCGAAACCGGACTGACCATTAGGCCGCACAAGCAGGAGGAATCGAAGTACCGAATACATGGAGAGGAAGAACACCGCTGCCAAGACCGCAACGAGGACGAGTGAGCACAGCGCGCATAACCCGATCGACACCTTTTAGAAAGGCGAGTAAAGAAAAAACAGCCGTAGGGCCATGCTGAGCGTGAGCATACGGATGATCGATTTAGTCACGAGGCAAGCTGTGATTGCAGACACAGCTACGAGAAATACGATAGACGAGATGACAAAGATCGCATGTTCATGATAATCTCAGGAAAATGCATGCGGAGCGGAGGCCAACACATCCAGAAGTTAGTTATATCGAAACGGTTATAGCCGAACCCAAGACAACTTGGACTCCGTTGAGCGATTACCTGTAGACTGATGATCGATCAGATCTATTGTTTCACAGACGTCAATCGGTGAGGGTTTCAATGTTAGTCGTTGTTTAGACATCATCTTCCAAATTCTCAGGTACGTCTTCTCTTGGACTGAGACCGATTGCTTTCTGGGCTTGCACTTGTAATGTCGCATAGGAAGACAGAGACGGACCGCTCAAATGAGGAGGTAGAGGGCATGATGAAAAAGGGCCAGACAAGTTCGCACATAAGGTGGAGGAGTGTTCCACGACGACGACCGCGCCTTCCAGGCAGTTGTTACCTGCGAGCAAGGGGTGCATGCCGTTTTAACAGCCGCAGCACCAGTCTTAGAGAGCTTAGCACCAGTTCCTCGTGAGCTGGCCTGCGATAAACGTAGGTCGACTAGTTTGCTCGAGGGCGCTACGGACGTTGCAGATTGAGAAGAAGTGGTACGGGCATGCGCGTATCCATTTGCTGGATAAGTTGCAAGCTCTGGTGCGGCTCCTGATCAACATCGGTGGTGTCCACACGATAGACAGGCGAGCTGCAAAGAAAATCTCAGCACAGAGCATAAAATGCGAAGGAAAACATCAGTGACATATGCCTTGCACGAACTTACGCCACTCTGCAGGCATATATACATAGTAGCACCTGTGTCCGTCGGCTTGACTTGACAAAACTACACCATACACAAAACAAGTCAAACCCTGGACACACATACAGACAGGCTGTTACTACTGTAATAGCTTTGCACTTAGCTCTTTCAAGCAAGGTTGTCGCCGGCACCAGCGGCACTTCCTGGGTACACCAGATGTAACCCATACGGGCCATACCCCTACCCACAGTGCCCTACCTGCAACCCCCACAGGTTACCCATACCCCTGCCATTCACTAGATATCTTTGACCCCCCATCCAAGGTCCCACTGTCCCACAGTTGCAGCACACATTCTTTCAAGTCATCACTGATAGATCAATTCATTATGGCTGGCACGCAGACATGCTTCCTAATTAGGACGAAACCGAATGTTTGCTCGAAAAAAAAGCACTTTGTCATTACTTCTGCAAACAGCCATAACCAACACCACGCACATACCTCACAGCTTCCACCAGCTGCCGGCCAGCACACAACTTGAAGTAGACCTTCCCCCCCCAGACGAACCGAAGGTATACCATGTTGAACATCAGTATTTTCACTAAGACGAGGACAGTGATGAGAATACGAGTCTACAACCTTTTAGTGATTTAAACAATTAAGAACGGGTTGATTACCAGACTCGCACAACAAAAGCGCTACACTGCACTGACACAAAACATGGTCCGAAAACCGATATCTGTAGAATTATTACAATGTGCGTTCACATCTCTCCGAGAATTTGACATCATCGCGCCGGATTGATCATAGGTTGTCGTATCAAAAGAATCCGGCAACCTGCCAGACACTCAGCCCCTTCGCATCACGGCTAATATTAATGTCAGTTACACTCCGCTTTGTATGCCTGAGAGTTCGATGGCAGTACATACAAAGCACACTCAAGACCCCCTACACATCCCCAGATCTCCGGTGAAAGCACTGGTCACGTATTCTGGTGCGCAGAATTCACAAGTCCCAAATTTAACTGCCACGTCTCGTCCGAATTATAAGTCACCCACACACCCCACCACCACCTCCTATCTCCGAGACAATCCACCCTCCTCATCCCTTCCCTCCATTCCCAATTTCTCAACACTCCTAACTGTCTCTGTGTCGTCCTGTTCCTGTAAGCGTCCACTATTAAACGATAGTTGTCTTCACCGAGAGAGGAAATACGTTCGACTTCGGCACGTGTAAGGTGCGTCTGGAAGAATGCGTAGATACCTTCGAGAAGGTCACGAACCGTGACTCTCCTCCCAGGTCTTTCTATGACAATTGGTCCCCAGAGTTGGTTGATAAGGCCAACATCACATAATACGACGATTCTGTCGGATGCAGGTGAGGTCGCTGGTTCGTTGTCTATTCTAACGCCCGTGCTCCCGCCCCCCGCCGAGTCCAGAGGGAAGGTAACATGTGCACCGGTGATACG
>JANFAA010000196.1:0-41870 GCA_024663435.1 Pisolithus sp. B1 | reverse complement strand
TCCATATCATCACAACAAAACTGATGCGCGCATGCTCGGTCATTTTTCTCTCATCCATCAACCACGATGGAAAAATATCGCAGTCCGTGCGCCAACGACGCCCGGTTTGGCGTAGTGCAAGCGCTCCCCCTCGCCCCGCTGTTTCGAGTACTACATACCACTTATGTCCTGCCGCTTCCCCGAGGACTGCACTGAAGTGGTGCATTGCGGAGCAGCTTCGTGATGTATTACAAGATCCTCGTCCACCGCGGGTGGTGCTCTTGTGGCACGCAAAACTGGTATATTTTACATGCTTCGCTGCCGCAGATGAACAGTACTGACGTTTTCCGTATACACGGAATTGTCATATCATTATATCTAGAGTCAGCGCTGACTCGGTAGCAATTGCCCGAGGCCGGTGGTTTCTTGTCATTCGCATGACGTGATACATATCCTTTGTCAGGTCGAACAAACAAAGTGTGTCGTTTCGTCGTCTATCACTTGCTCCGTATCGCCATGAATGTATTGCCCAGGGAAATGGGGAGTGCTCCATAGATAGCAGACGTCATACTCATTGTCTGTCAGGGTCTCGTCCCCATGGCTGGCACAGTGACGCCAGGTTCTTTTGCTGGTGTCCGGGGGTCGCGGCGTGGTGTGTATCTGGTGACACGGGGAACGTCCCCCCTTCGAAGTTTCTGCCCGAACCTTCTAGCCAAGACTTTGGTCAGTTACGGTCATGGGTTACGCCACGGAAAGAACTGCTGTATCACTCAGCTTCTCACGGGGGTACATAACCGGCGGCTGGGCACAAAATGATAAGTGAGCAGAGAAGGACTAACACGTTTACAGCTTACATATAGTCACTCGGTTGATCAATAGATGAGGTTGAACTTTGTATATTTGGGTTCTAACGTCAGCGGTCGTTACGGAAGTGCAGTAGGTTTTGAATCTAAGTGGGCTCCAGGGTTGGGCTGGTGCATGTCCTTAGTCGAAGTACTTTAACCTGGACTTATGCAACCGGATGCAGCCGAGCGAAGTTATGGTCGACATTCGAGTTGTAGTGCTCGTACGGTTCAAGTCCGAGCGTGTAGGACTCCACCTGCGATTCGCCATTTCTCAACCTCGAGACTCGAAAGGGACAGCTCTTCAATTCTGAGTGGCGTATACACGCGGTACTAATCACTTTCTCTTGACCAGAAGCCACCGCCCCAACAGAAGTTCCAAACTCCAAGCTCTTCAAACGCGTCAGCCTCAAAGGTACAGCAAGTCTGGCAAATATCTACTCCGAACAACATGGCGGTGCCATCGCGATGCGACGTTCGTTCTTGAAGACTCCCGAGGGGCAGCCACGTCAGACTCGAAATCATTGCACCGTGGTGGCGCCAGGGATGTCAGACAGACTCATCAATGTTCAATGACGTCCCTCGAAGAGGTGATATTTTTCCGAACGGCAAGGATATGTACCCCGATACCCTGCTCCTTTTCCAAGTTCTTCTCGTTTCATCGATATTCGCAGCTCATTGCAAATTTATTGACCGCAGGTTGATCGTAGATGGTTGGAGAGAGAGGGAGAGTATATTGCGTCGCGCTGCTGGCACTGTCACGTCGGGATCTGGACAAGGCTGAGCTTGGCGCGATCTCGGCGGGGACCCCTTGCATCTCCTGCCATATGAGGTGTCGGACGTCGGGTTCCGGCGATATTAAGGGCAATTCCCGAGAAAGCTCCGAGGCCGCAACCCAGCAAATGATATATCGTACGTATGTGTTCGGTAAGCCTCAGCATATGCTAGTCACCTCGGTAGAGTCTTACTGAAACGTATTATGGTCTGTACAGTTTGTGATCATCCCCGGGCCACCGCTGAGCGATACACTTTCTGATTCTAAATCACGATATCGTTGAATTGAACCCGGCATTCATCTTAATGCGCAGCACTTAATGAGGCTGGACGATGGGTTCCTGGCACACGGCAACGGTGTCCTGGTGTTCCTGTACTATTTTTTTTCTGGAACCTCTTCTAAAGAAAAAAAACTGTGCTCGGTGCATTGCTCTGCCGACCCGAAATAACGTACTCAATGTCCACTTCGTTCATATTATCACAGCACCGTCTCTATTTCGCACGTTTCAACACTGCGGCATCAACCGTGTCTATCTCACCTCGTGAACGTGATTGTCAGACGCTCCCCCACATTTGAGAATCTGTAGACAATACCCTCGACCGGTATGGCAAGCTGCGACAAGTGGGTGCTATACACCAAATTAACCCAGGAAGCCATGATCGCCGTCTTTCCTGTACGAGTGGCACGTGCATGATGAGGTGGTGCTGTGGTTCGTGTTCCAGGTGAGCCTCGATCCTGTATGTACGTCTCTCGGATTTCAGAAGAGTGTTAACTTTGCTGCTGTTAAGGCCAAATTCCTCGTTACCCTTAACCCAAGTGATACATACGTGACCAAGTGCAAAGGGAGGTGATTACCTGGCTTGATGTTTCCTGACGATTGCAGATGGGTGGTGAATGGCCTTGCCGTTCGTGGAGGACCCACTGCTACTCACTCTCCGTATCCATTTCACTGACCGGCAGCAGATGCTTTAGCATCATCGCCACAGTGAACTTCTACCTGCAGTCACGCAGGAGTGTGCCCTATACGATCGCATTCGGACAATTGCCGCACCCCTGGCTGTGCTTGCGCGTTCAGTCGGCACTGTAGCGCTTAAAACGGACCTGGGTACGTAAGTGCGCGACGCTCATGCCGGGCAAACCGGTCATAGCTATCGATACGCTCAACCACGAACGAGCGGTGTCAATGGGACTCGAGATGACAAAAGGCGACATGTTCAGCACGTGCGATGAGCAAGGCTTCAAAGGCTTCCTTGGGAATTCCCAACTCACCAGCACGGCATCCAAGGGGCAATTTCAAAATCGGTAAGTATGTTGAATTGCGAGTGGCTTCCCTGTGTTAGCTGAGTGGCGCACGAACCCTGAACACGCGCATGCTGCGTGCCCACCCATCATGATCGACTTCAGTCGAGTCAGCCAGGGTAATTGCAATACCTGACCTGAGCTTCGCAGACGAGTGGGATCTGACGATGGGATGTCGAGTCTGATCATATCGCAGACCTGGTATGTGGCGCGCGTGTAGGTATCTTTCCAAAGGACCGGATCTACCTAGATTACTTGTGTTGTCTTAGTGTATTTTCGCATTTCGTTTGACTGCGGTTTGGGCATCAAGCCTAGTGGAGTGCCCAGTCCCGTATATGGACAGAGAGAACGTGTTCTTTTTCGTGCTGTGAGTCCTGTGGCCCTCAATGACTCTGATACATACGCCGTCTACTATTCCGAGTGCGTCACAATCACAATCGATCGTTTTATGTGACCGATATGACTCGAGCCCCTATCTGACTCATGATGCCATGAGATTGACATGATAAATTTCAGGCCATGGCGATAGAAGGACTACGGAGTTTGCGATAATTAGGTGTTACGGTAAAGCTGTGGCGTTCTCTTTCGAGCGGAAGAATAAATTACAGGCAACGAGGACGGACACGAGCTCTCTGCGTGCGTGCACATCTTCTTCTTCTTCTTCTTCTTCTTCTCCACACGTTCATATTGACCGAGTGGCTTCCATTCCGACTATCTTCAGTGGTTACGACTGAACGGCTAGCTTTTGAGTAGTCATCCTTGATAAGCAAGAGTACATAGAAACACGTGATAGTTGGACCATATCGCAAATAGCCTCCGTCGAGTTCCCGAAAAAGGTTCCGCAGCCCCTTTCCGCGGGTTACCCTTATTTTCAAGGTAGTAAGCGGGCTACTTATCTTGTGTGTGGGTGCGGACGGGCCGTGCCGGCACTGCTATAGCTAAGCCGGGAAACTTACGTGGCAGTACTCACATTTGATCGAGGGTCGGCTGGAACAAAATTAGATCGATCGTGGTGTGTACGTACCGCAACGAGCAATAGTACATACGTAGAACGCTAGAACACAAGCAAGCAAGTTAGAGGGTGTCCGTGTCAGTGATCAATGTTGTTTTGGAGTATGCACCAAGTGCTGATGACTCCAGGAAAGTTGTACCGCGTAACTTTAATAACATTAGAGAAGGTCACGCACTCACCCCATCCATGTTCGGGGAAGGCTAGAAGGTATGCGAATCCCAGGTTCAGTGCCAGGCAGTCTTATCACCTCGGCAAGAATGTGGGCGAGTCCTGCTTATCGAGTTGTCTTTCACAAAGGTGGCCTGGTTTCTCTGCGATGCGATCGAGCACATGACCATGGCATTAGGACACACCGTGGCACCCACTCTTCAAGAAAAGCAGGAAATAATGTTAGTCCGTAGGTAGAAGTGCATATAAATAGCACACAGAAGGTGAATATATTGCGTAATCTTACCTTACGGAAACGACCTAGTCGGAGGGTGCATGTGTAATCGTTCGATTCATCGGCTCTCTTTTTCTTTGTTCTCTCTTGAAAGGTGACCGGCGGTGGCCATCGAAGCATCCGGGAATAAAACGCGCGGTGGTGATAAGAGTTCGACGTGCAAGCGGGAATCCTTGTCTGACAATGCGGGAGGAATGGAAGCCTCGTTGCATGGTGTTCCATAAACCTCCAGAACTCCTGTAGAGTTCGTTAGTTCTGGGGAGTGCTCACCAATTATGGCCGGAAGCAAACCAGCTATGGTATTATTACGGAGTTACCAAAAGTACTTACGCAGAAATAAGATCTGATTGCTTTATATGAAAAACCAGCGAAGTGGTGTTTGCCACTGCTGGAAAGCTAATAGCCGGCAACTAGCCGAGTCTACTAGCTTTGTCCGCGCAGAGTTCGTTGTCCGACGTTCAGTGCCAAAAAATGGTTAGCATTGATTGCTGTTGGAGTGGACAACGAGTAGGTGTGCTGCGCAGTGCGTAGTGCATCGACTAGAAGCTGTGGTGTATGTCCTATATGGTGAGGTCATCGTGTCAATTGTGAGGGTCAGAGGAGAATATGTCGGGCGAATAAGATGGCCATGGTCAACGAAGTGGGAGGCAAAAATAGATGGTATTTCGAGGGTACTATACGTACCTGGCTCCATGCGTACGTGCATGCGAAACAGGGAAGTAAGCTTGATTTATACGTAGTACTCCCATTATCTTGGAACGCGCCCAGCGACTGGATCACGATTCGCTGATTCACCGATTATCGTGTGGAGGGCTCACAATTACTCCATGTTGAAAAGGAAAAGAACCGCAGCGCTCCAACGAAGTCAGAAGGAGACTTCTCTTTCATAGGTTTTTTCCTCCTTGGCCCCGGGGTCCTATCTCTGATAAACACTGACGTAGCCTAGACCATCGGACATGCTCGCCGCCAAATCGTTTCTGCCGAGCCACAAGGAAGGTTGAACGCCACGACGAGTGTTTTTGATTTCCGGAGATCGACGTGTCCTTCATGGGAAGTAGCCAGCAGTGAGTAGTACTATGCTAGGTGGCAAGGTACCAGTGGTCGTGCTGTCGTCGGGCTGGCATGGGTCTCGTCGGTCAGCCATCACGTTTTGTATTACTCCCTGATATTTTTATTGAACTGGTGATAGGTGGAGCGGCGAACACATCCACGTGTAGGTCTGATCGATCGTATGCCGACGATTTAGAGCCCAACGATAAGATAAAAACACTCGATACCTTCCCCCACTTGCGATGTCCTCCGATTGCAAGATCTTTCCTACTGTGGAGGTATTGGTTCCAAAAGTTTACACTCAAGGAAACTGCACCCCGACTCTCACCTAACGGAATGTGTTGGTGTCTTGACCGGTGTCCAGTTGGCTCACGCTGAAAATGGCTCTGAAACCGTGGTCCACTGGCTTCCCCTGTCAGCGGTATTTTGCACTGCACCTGTGTGCACGCGAGCCCCTGGGAAAACCACGTTACGATTGTGTCATCAACTACGAGACTCTGCTTCATATCTTGTTCGATGTTTCTGACGTCCAACGTACATATGTGAACCGTAGTAGTACTGTCAATGAGGTGTCCGATTTTTTCTGCGGTGGCAAGCGTCCCGTTCCACCTCTCGATCACCGACCGCTTGTCTTTCCAGAGCGGGCTAGGGCGAAGTACAAGTATTTCTGCCGAGGGATGAACCACACTAGCATCTGATGGGCGCAGAGAAAGTGGGTAGCGGTCAGTAAAAAGAATATGTAGAGCACGCACGTTGGAATCAGCTCGCCTCTCAATTGTGACAGTCGCAAGCGATGAATGTGGTGCGAGCGAATTTGCCTCCACGTTTGCGCTGTCCGTATTGTCGTGTAGCATCTTACTCTACTTCGTGTCAACAGAGATACGACGCCCCCGTTGTAAATACCTCTCGTAAGGAGAACAGTACCCTGACGCTTGAATATTGAATGCTCGCCGAGGCGTGTCACGTGACCTAAACCGCGATTGCATCCGAACTTCTTGGGTACACAAGGCCCTTTCATGATTCTTATCGCACATCCACGACTGTGCGCGCTAATCTCTTATCTTTACGAGCATGGCGTGCATGGCATTTGATCTCGTCGGGTTCACAGGATGGCCTGTTTATGAATGTCGGATTCATGGGCAGAATCGTAGGAACTTGGTGCGTCAGTCTGATTGATAGAGACCGTGTGGGATGTCGCTGCAGCACGAGATTATACATGGACACCAGCTGCAAAAGATCAGTATTAATTGATACTCCCCGGTCCGTAGAGCCAACACATGCCCGAAGAATTCCAATCTATTGAATGAGCTTCCAGTTCGACGATGGTATGACCATAGCGACCGGCCAGTCAGCCCTGACGGACTTGTAGCACCCCGGTACTACCGTATACCCCTCGCGGCGGAGGCGATTATGACCTTCAACCACCTCCACTTTAACCCAGCAATACAGTCTAGATCTATGCGCATCTTGGATTAGGTGGCCAGCCTGTTTTCATAAATGGAGCCGTGGGGATGTGAGGATGTCTATATAAACGACCTTGATATCAAACTTTCCTTCAAAACCATCAGATCAGCACACAATTTGGCGCTACCGATGTCTACTAACGCTGTACACCCGATTACTGTCTTAACTCCCGAACTCGAAACAATCCTGAAAGAGGACACGGACTGTCGTTTGAGGATATTGATAGCGACCAACATCAAGAGCCGTTATGCTCGTAGCTCCTCCGACCTCTCGGACTTCCGTCTGGCTATCGAAAATAAAGACGTGCAGACTGACGAATCTGTCCTCTCTGACTTTCGTCGACTTGTCCCGCCCACTAATTACGAGTCTTACCGCCCTTTTGTCGACAAGCTCAATTCCCGCCCTTGCAAGTTGTCCGAAGTCGAGGACCTGCTTGCCCCAGGTCTTCCGATTTACATTCCCCTCTCAAGTGCTACCACGAACAAGAAATCCAAGCAGTTCATAAAGTACTCTCGCTCTCAACCCTACTCCCAAGGACCCCCGCCCGTGCGCACAAAAGTTACTGTGTTCCTTTATTCCTTCGCATATAGAGAACCGGTAGAGGTAGTAGCAGATTCTGGGGAAATCGTGAGGAGGATTCCTCAGTGCAACCAGTCGTCCGGAGTAATGCGCTTACAAAATAACTGGTCCATCGAAACTGACGACACTCGCATGGGATCTATACGTAAGTGGACAATCATCCAAATTGTGGTTACTTACGCATGAGGTCACTCGAACAGTCCCAGGCCACGTAGCGCCATGGGCAACAGGATTTATTATCCACCATCGGTCCTTCTTATTGATCCACGCACTCTTTGCTTTGGCAAATACATCCCTGGAGGGATTTGCTGTTACATTCATGCCGTATTTCATCGACATGATACATCGCGTCAAGGAGGAGTGGGATGTGCTCGTCTCAGGCATTCGAAATGGGATGATCCCAGATTTCGAACAGATAGACCACGTCCGTGCTTTCCTACAGGTGAGCGATCAGAGTGGTGTATGTAAGTGATGAAATTTGACAACACCAGGCCAACATGTGCGCGGACCCACGACGGGCAGATGAACTTCAGAACATAGGTCCTCCTCTCTCTTATCCTGGGTGGGCTCAGCGTGTCTGGCCAAGCCTGAAGCTCGTCAAAGGCATCTGCAGTGGTACATTCGCTGCGGTACTACCGCAGGTGAGTATACACGCTTTCCATAACAGACCGACAGTCCTCACCTCTGTTAGGTGAGGTCGGTGCTCGGACCAAATGTAATTGTCCACAACACTTGGTATATATGTACAGAATGCCTAATAGGCAGATCCCTCAACTTCGAAGATACCGAGACTTTCGTTATTGCAGCTAATGACCTCCTCGAGTACATTGACATGACAGACGAGCCAGCACATGGCAAAGTTCTTCAAGCGGTATGCATCTTGTCTCCATCCCGGCCTTCAACTGATGCATTCCGGTTAGTGGGACCTTCAACCGGGAAGGTTGTACCAGCCTGTGTCGACGTCCCACGATGGGCTGTGGAGATACCTTATAGACGACGTCATCCAAGTCACCGGGTTCGACCCACGTAACGGGTTGCCGGTCTTTAGATACTCTAGACGGAAGAAGTAAGAGAAAATCCTTTGGTCCCTTGTTTTCTTTTCCTCACCATGATCCTTTCGTGTACAATTGTGAAGTCTGGAACTCCGGCTACCACATGCCATTATCACAGAAGCTGATCTTGTCAGCGTGATCCATGCGATCAGTGGAGAGGATATCGTGGAAGTGCAGGAGTTTACAACGGTCGTTGATGACCGCAAGTTCCCCCAGACAGTGGGATTTTTCATCGGAATTACAGGAGATTTAGGTACCACAGCATCATATCGCCGATTTGACTTACCACATTCATACGATCTAGGTCCGAATGCAAAATCCGCAAGGCAGAAAGCCTTCGCAGCCCTCGCTGCGACAAGCGAAGAACACCAGATCGCTTTCGACGCGGACGAACTTGGTTTGCCAACGATCCGTATCGTGAAGCCCGGGACATTTACAGACTATAGGCGGTGGCGAGGAGAAAGTATGAAATTTGGCGTTGGCCAGATCAAGGTTCCCGTTGTCCTCTCCGACCCCAAGGCGCAAGAGTGGATGGAGGAGAGGGTGATGGTGGAGCTCTGATTACAATCAATGGCTTGGCTTACAGTGATGGACACAGCTGCACATTATACTGCAGCAATGTACTGAGTTTTGGTATAAACGGCTCTGTGAACTCCCGAAGTTTCCGTGATATGAGTGTCAAAGCCTTGCACACTATTGCGAAACTTGGTTCACCATGACTTGAAGGCTTGGAGTAAGTATGTACTGTGCCAATAATTCTTCTCCAATCCAATCCAATTCCTTGGATCACCGCGGTAGAATGCCAATATTTAACATGACGATAACCACAACGTCTGCCACTGATGGTTGTACTTGGTAAGTTGTTTGTCTCAGTGAAAGGTTCTAAGGCCTGGGAAAATCCTAACAAGGCTAGCTTGGCGCGTCAAACTGGCCGGCGGACACACCGTGGGGCGTCCGTGCACCCTATTGTCGATAAAGTGATATCATCTATCGGAGAGCAGCGGTGGGTATTGTCGTATAGTCCAGTATGGTGACGGCGTTGAGAGGTACTCTTTTTGTGACTTCCGCCGAATGATGAACAAACATCCCGTCCTCTTTTCTAGAACACCGTAAAACAGTCTCGGCATGGTACGAAAGGTTTTAGGGTGTCCCTGAAAACAATCTGAAAGCTAACTTACCCAGATCCAAAACCGCGTAACGCCCACAGGACCTTGGCATGTTCATTTTATCATATTCTCGTGCCAGAGGGCCCCCTAAACGCAGCTTGCCGCTGACACGTTTTCCACTGCATGATTTACGCACAGAAGATGACGTGACCGACCTGGCTAAAACACCCAGAGTGACAGGTTGACACACTGGGTGTAGGCTGTAGCAGTTCATCGGATCAGAAATCGTTATCGCATACCTTGTGAATGGGCTATCTTACCGACTTTGGGTGCCTCTCTTCTTACCTTGGAGACCGGCGACTGACTCAAGAAGATACTTATATGTAGGTGTATTCACATGATTTGATTTCATACGTTCATCGATTCTTTCTAGAATGTGACAAGGATGGTGTCAAACCGGGTCGCCTTGGCCATATTCAAAGTTCCTCTCCACCTCCGCGTACACTCACATAAAACAGGAAGTATGGCTCTGCGCTGGCGCGACGCAGAGCGATCGCAACAAAACAGCTACCCTCCACCGTAATCCCTCAGCACACATCAAATCACCCATTTCTTCAGGATTTCGACAGCAAGTGACGCTCAAAACAGGGTACCCTCTGTCCCCACCCGTCTTGAGCAGGAGGGACTGTATTCCACGTCCACATCGGTACTGCGGACATGAAGAGATGTTTGTCGCCCGCCACGTCACTGGGTTACTGTTTCGACGTTATTTCACCAAAGAGATTCTAGAACTCTGTAATTCTACGTTTTCAGCGAGTCTTTGAAAATGAATGAAATGGCCCTGGCTGCGCGATGCTGGTCGGTTCTCCCTGGGGACACTTAGCCATCGACAATGAAGGGACAAGCACACTGGAGGCTTCCTCTGGCATGAGGTGTGCCTGATCTGGCCTGATCCTAGAAAGAAAAGAGCACGGAAAACAAATGCGCTCCATAACACCGATATCCTGTCGGCCTTATCCGCACGACTGCCAGTCAAGCCCGGAGAAAAGATCGAGACATCTGGCGTGTTCCTGGCCCTTACTGGATAGTACTGCATCAGCTTCAGGCCGGCGCTGACCTTGTGAGTGACCACATCGAAGTCTGTATCGATCTTCACTTGCGTTGCCCGGTCGCCGCAGGATATTGCCCAGCAGTATCTTCTGGATTTTGTCGCCCCAGCCTGATGACGGAAAATAAATATTCTTCTCTCAAATGTGAAACATGGGGTCATGGTTCATCCGCCTTAGTCCTCTATGAGTCACCCCGGGGAGGTTCTCCTGCAACTTCTTGAGGATTAACTCTACTTGACCCTGTCGGTGTTGACTAACCAAGCCCCAAACCTATCTTTTCTTCTTTGATCCGTGTGACACTTACTGTAGATGCCGTTGAAAGTATACAAAAAATACAGAATACATAAATCGTAGGGGATACCTTAAGCAACGATCAGAAACCTCCTACAGACATCCTTGAACCAAACCTTACTATTCTATATCGTCCATCTCAATATCATCCGGAAGAGTGGGCTGTTGTTGAGCTTCCTGGGACGATCTAACTGATTCGTAATTCGCAATGTCTTCGAGACGTTGAGCCGCTCCAATGGCATCAATGAGGGCAGTTGTGGACTCGATGGTGGAATTGCCTACGTCTGGGCTCCGTTGTCTGACCTTGGTCAACAGCTGTTTTGTCGCCCAGTCAATGTATCCGGTTCTGCTTAACTCCCAAGGCCTCTTTCCCGGGTCAGGAAGAGGTAGTTGTGTCAGGGCTGCTGTGGTTTCTGGCGTGAGAGGTGGTAGCGATGACACTGTAGTGAACATGGATTCGAAACGGTCGGGAATCTGGCCTAGTTCATGCAGCAAGGGATCCTGCAGGAACGACAATTCTGACAGCTTCTTTTCACTTCGGCGTGCTTTGGCTGCGGATAGTCTTGCAGAGCGCGTCAGAAGGCGCTTGAACCGCCGTTGCTGGTGAGACGTTTACATATGCGTTTGGCGTCGTCTTTACAAGCTGCACTCACAGCATCGATTTTCTTGCGCAAACTCTGTACCTCTGCCATGAGATCTGTCTCTAGTTCTGCGGGGTAGTCCAAGTCCAGCCCTTCTTGGTGCGGCACAACGATTGGAAGGTCAGCCGGGATGGCAAAGATATTGCGGAGAGACCACGTCTCAAAGAAATCGAAGGCAATGTCTGTATGATACTCCAGTAGCGTCTGAAACGCAACCAGACCCTGTTCCACTTCTTGAGTGCTATCCCAGTCATCGCGGACCCTCGTTTCGCGGTCGGCTGCCCAACGAAAGAGGAACTCCTCCAGACCGTCTACGGCGTTTGTAATAGCTTCATTAGCGAAGTTGATAATGTCGTCGAGTAGTAATTGAGGAGAAAACTCGAGAATTTCGGGGAGTAAAACGGGTGGAACGGTCGGTCCCTGTGCACTCATCGTGGGTTGGGTGACAGGCGCGTCCGTCCCGGAGACGCGACGCGTCGATTCTGTCCACGACTACACACTGCCAGTTACAGTCTCTCACTGCTGTTCAACCTAACAAGAGGTCTGAACTACATAACATACTCAATGGCCGGTAGCGACTGGACGACCAATTCAAGCGAGGCGCTAACTCTCTCCTTGGGTAGGTTCCCGGGCGCCAAGTCAGATAGCGTGGTGACTGACGAACGCATTTGCCCTGGCGGCACATAGTTCGGGCTCGGGAAGATAAGAAGGCCTTGCGGGGTGACGAGTCATTCGAAGAGTTTCACCCGACGTTCACGTATCCAGTAAGGAATATCACAGTCAGTTAGGCAGATTCAGAAGACGGACCCCGTGTCATCGTCGTAGATATACGGAGAAGACGAAAAGTTATACGGCTATGAAGACCTCGTCATCGACGTCAGTTCTCGCACTGTATCCTCTGTCGATACTCCTTTCTGAACGTATTTGCTCAGCTGCGCTTTGCTTCGGGCTCCCTTGCACAATTCCTCTCCGTCCGCTATGCCAAGAAGCTAGACGCGTCATCAACGGTGGACAATGTGGAGGGTATTCTCAGCGAATTTATACCTTCTGGTACGCCCAATGTCTTGGTCCACTTCTGCGCCGCTCTCAGACTGATGCATAGGGTACGAGACCGACGAGGCGACGTTTCTTACACGAGTGGAGGAGGATGCGATTTCATTTAAGCCGATAGGAAAGCTCGTCCATTCGTATAAGCTTTCCCCGCGGACGTCTACTCTGCCGGTCATCTCCGATACGAGTGAGGCCGTAGAGTATGAAGTATACCATGTCAGTTGCATCTCTTTCTGCAGCATTAGCGTTGTAACGGTGCACTCCAGGCTACGTTGGACGACCCTGGATTCAAGGAGTATCACAGGCGGATGCAAATATTTATACTGTTATATATCGAGGCAGGGTCGTATATCAACGATGAAGAAGAAGGGTGGGAGTTCGTCGTATTGTCAGTTTTCTTTCAGCTCGTTCTTGTTTCAGAAAACTAACGAGAGGGTTTCACAGGTACGAGAAACGGAAACGCACAGATGGTGCACCAACCTATCATTTCGTGGGTTATTCGTCACTCTACAACTTCTATTGCTTCCCGGAAAGGGTTCGGCTTCGTCTCAGGTACGTCCTGCATATGTGAGATAAACGATCTACCACAGCTGAAGACCGGGTTAGCCAGTTTGTCATCCTTCCCCCTTACCAACGACGAGGTCATGGCTGTACGCATCCAACCTTATTCCACAGTGCCGCTTCTAATTCTAGATCATAGCCGAGCTGTACAAAGCCATATATCACTACGTTCTTTCTCGTCCCACTGTGTCTGAACTCACGGTGGAGGACCCCGCAGAAGCTTTTGAGGATCTCCGGGATCGAAATGACCTTCGTATGCTCCTCACTCACGAGCAGTTCATGCGAGAAGGGTTTGCTGACTCTGGCGTGACCGGCTCTCATGGCGGCGGTCGAGTTATGAAGGGAAAATCGCGTTCCCGAACTCAAGATACCCCACTTGGAAATAAAGGTAAAGGGAAGATGGGTCCACCCGTAGACAGGGCATGGGCGGAGAAATGGCGTAAAGACCTCAAGATTGCGGGTGTAGGAACACATTGACGGTAGCCATCTGTTCCATGCTAACCTTATCCTGGCAGCGACAATTCCATAGGCTGGTGGAAATGCTGGTCCTATTGCACCTTGACCCTGTAGATGTGCGAGCCGAGAGGGCATTCCGACTACAAGTAAAGGAACGACTATACCGGTTCAACTTTGTGAGTGAGGGGTAATGTTTTAGTACGTACACTGACTTTGCTCCATTTCGATAGGAGGTCTTAGCGCAGCTGGAAAAGGAAGAGCGACTAGAGAAACTCGAGGAAACTTTCCAGAGTGTCCGCGATGATTACCTGAGAATACTAGCAATGGTCCGATGAGAATTCGATCCGGAGCCCGTCGATATGTAACGTTCCGAATCTTTGTTATGAGCGACTAGTCATAGAATACACAACATGTAAGCGGCATGTCAGCAATAGATACAATAAGTCCCTAAGGTATGTAAACTAGGAAAAATGAAAGATCCCAACAGTATTCCCGAAACCCGCTATTCCAGTGGACCCAACTATATGAAAGCCCGTCACCCGGGTGAATGGCAACCGCGGATAGTCAACCCCAGCTGTCAGTGTGTTGTGTGGCTGTTTTGTAATCAAAGACGGATGACGAGGGCCTCCGCATAGACGACTCAACGCGGACGCCTGTAATGAGTTGCATTTGGGTTCGTACGACCAACACTCCCACCGATTAAGGACCCCCTCCGACAAACCCCATGGTCGGGTGGCAGAAGGGCCACCCGAAGGACTTACTATTGACTTCCCCTGCGGGCGAGATATTCGTCGTATTCCGACCACCTTTCTATTGACCATATCCCACCCGCCTCGCTCGCAGGATGCCTCCCCAACCCGAATGAACGTCGCTCGAGACGGCGTGACGGGGAGAAGCAACGTCGAGTCCACAGGACCAACAGGATGAGGATGTCCATCCAGCTCGTCAATGGATAATGGTAAGGAGAAGGTTTCGGGAGGGCGGCGGAGGGATTCCTTTTCCGAGGCCCTACGGGAGAGTACCCCGTGTCCAGAAACAGGAAAGGTTGTGTCTGAGGAATTGCTGACAGTAGAAAGCCTCCTTGCCGAGGTGGGAGATCCGGATACGGAAATCGTACTACTGCTTCGGGAACGCAAACCCATTCCTGAGCACAGGACAGTCCCCTGCCTAGGAACATTTCCTGGACATGAACAATGTCTCGTTTGAGAAGTCACGTATACTCTATAGAAGGCGACTGTGTGGCCAACCGAAAGAGCAACAAGGAAACTGTCCAGAGGGAGCTCACCACAAAAGTGGCAAGTGTCCGAACGGATAGCAGAAACGCGCAATTGGTCGACGGCACCATGCGGTTCGCCCATAATGAGTAGGCATTCGGCAGAACGAGCATCCCACAGAGATATAACCCCTGCCTCTGATGCTACGCACACAATGACGTGTCCCGTGTCATTACTCAGGGTACAACAAGCGTCGACCTTCGCTACTTTATCGAAGGGATTTCCAGCGCGCAGACAAGTAGAAACAGATGGCGAGTTTTCAGGGATCCCAACTTCGGTGACTTCCAGAGACCCATCTTCGAACGCAAACGCCAATAAAAAACGGTCGCTCGAACGTATGCGCAGGAATTGGCTATGTGCAATGGGACTCGAAGAACTTTTCGGTTTAATGAAGGAGTGTGTAGGGAGAGTGTCAAGTTTCCATGATACAACGGCTCCTGATTCATATAACGCGATTAGAGCTCCCGATGACGCAGGGGTTGTCGGTCGGGAGTTTGGAGCCAGTTTCTGCAAGGGCACTGAGCACTGAGCGACGAAATGAAGCTGCTTGACTTCCGACCGATCGCCGACTAACATCAGTGGTTGATGAAACTTCGTTTCTGTTCCATTGAAGGAACCCACATGGATCACCCCGCTTGATGTCCCGAAGGCAATCAGGTCTCCTTCCCCATCTATAGCAAGAGTAGAGATGGACGGCTGAACAGATGATGTGCTTGGTGACCGCAACAGGATGGTATCAGTATCGATGCGGGCTGGCTCAGTTTCATCAGGTCTCCAAATGCTCAGCTCGTTCTGCAGGCCAACAGCAGCGTGTACGCGGCCATTTCCGCTTGTCGCCAGTAACTCTATATCGGTAGCAAAATTGCGAGAGAGGGTGGAAAAGGAAACGTGATCGAACAGAGTGTTTGCGGTGCTGGCTACCGTAACCTCCGCACCAGCACGATTCCGCTGAGCTTCCAGTAGCTCGGCGTCCTTGAGCAAGTAGAGGAGGAGCCCATATAGAGGAATGAGAGTCGCCAGCATGGGAAGTACCAGAATCTTCAAAAGCCAAACAACGAAGTCTAGGCGTGGTGACGACGGTCCAAGGTGGTATCGGGCAATTTGGCCAACGTCGACGTCGGGCCTAAAGGCAACAATGGTAGGAACTTCTATCCGCAGATGAACTAGAGGATCTTCTTCAGGATTGAGGACTTTCCACATTTGCCACGCAGGATCCGTGACCTCGTGACGATCAGGCTGAACCGAGAAACGAGGAAATGCAGGAGGAAACGCGATCCCGGTGTCTGGTTGATCGCGAACACTTGGTCTCGTCATGAAATAAAGAGTGGCCGTTATTGCCAAAAGCTGACAGCTGTTGAGACTTCTGCTTTCCCAAAAACAAATGACAACGCACGAGCAATAGGCTAATATTTTTGGTAGCCCGGCCCTTGAGAAGGTCTTTTGTAAGATAAGTAACCCGTTGCCACCGTGGTGTCGGAGTTGGAGACGGAGAATCGCGCTGTGATGTAGCAACGGCAGGAGTTAAGCTGGGGTTTTGACGTAGTAATTCGTCGAGCTGGACAGAAAATATTGGATTCAGACTGAAAAGCATACTACGAATATTACTTGCCTCCAATCTCTGGATATCAATCGACAAGACTGCCAGGAAGAATGTGTGTGCAAGAAACCAATGAGCCACTAGCACTACGACTGCAAACGTGCAAAATTGGCGTATTGCACCAGCAGAGATATATGCAATGGCACCGAGAATGGCGTTGTAGGAGACAACCTTCAACGTGTTGGAGGTACCGGCTCGACTCAACCCCTCCGCAACTCGTTCCTTGACTGACAGTGTAACGGAAGTCTTCGTCACTGCATCCACCTAGAACATGCCCTGTTGTCAACAGGACTGGAAAAAAAAAGAACTAAATTGACTCACGAGATTGAACATGTTTTCTGCTCCGACAAAGATGATAACGATGGGCAGTAAACTCCTGTTCTGATGTGAGAAATGGTGCCATAGTACACAGCAGAGACTTCACCATGGCACCATATTAACCTTGAAACGCATCAGAGCACATACACTAAGACTCGTTATTGTACTGGCGGCAATTTCAAACAAAGCGGTGAACGTCAACCCGATTCTCGTATGCACGCCTTTCATACGTTTCATCGACCAACTGACGTAGAAAAAGAATATCCCATACGCGAGGTAGACGAATGAGGAGATTGAATAGAGACTCTTGCTCCGCGCCAGACTATGGTCATACTGACAATCGGAGAACTGGTTAGGTGTATGTACTGGGCTGACCGTAGAGAGCTCACCTCGAGAGCTATTAGCCTTGGCTCAACAGCTTCAGCGAAGACATCTACACGTTCGTGAGTAGAGTTGGCCAAGATTTGGAGCCACGTGCTATGACCCGCGTTGCCTGAACAGTCGGGTTCAGGAAATACAAATGTCAAGACAAGGAAAAGTGCAGCATTGATGTTTCCAGTCCAGTCATAATTGCGTCCTGCAAGGACCATTTCTGGCTTGAGCGGTATCCCTGCAATCGTGACGTCATTGTAGTGCTTGAGGGTGTTGGAAATATTGAAGTCGGCGCGAAGGCGTTCTTCGTCATGGTCCCAAAAGGCGAGGGGACTGAGTACGAAACAGTCCGTGGGGTTAGCTCGGAGACACGGTTTTCCGTGAGCATTGACGCGTTCCAATACGCTGAGCTCGAACTGCAGGGTGGAGGACAACGTCTGATAGGTCAGTGCGCCGGCCTCTTCAGCCGTATTGCTGCGGACGAAGATTCGTTCCACGCGGAGTGTACGGTCGAGTCCGCAGCGGGCCCGTGCAACTGCGTCCTCGCGTAGTTGGAGGTTATGGTGACCCTGCCAGAAGTGCTGGAGGTCGCGTTGTGCACGACTGCCGGAGGCCACATGTTCCTCGAGAAACGAGTCGAGGACGTTCGATGTCGATACAAGACGAGCATAAGACGGTGTCGACCAGTAAATGGCAAGTGCTGGATAGGACAGGGATGTGATAACGACGGCAGAAATGAGGATTAGGCGTATCTGGTGCGTTGCACAATGTCTGCGGTCAGCGCAGACGGCTCTGTCAGAAGAAATCCGGACGAGTAGACGGCCACGCACATTCCGAAAGACCGCAGGAATGTGTCTGCGTGTGTGCGAGCTCGTTGGAGTAGAACGACGACGCCAGGCGAGAAGAGGCTCACGACCATGACAGAAACTTCAGAACATAATCTTACTGCAATATTTGTGTATTCGAGAGTTGAATCGTAGCTGGGAAAGACTCGCAGTGCTTCAAGTTCACGAAGGCAGTTACACGGTTTTCACACAGCTTAGTAGCAGAAGCGGAATGGCAACAAGTACATCCGTAGCTAAGATAGCAGAAATTACGATAAGTAAAATGAAAAAAATGCGTCATCTTGGTGGCAATCCGGCAGAAAGCAACATTTTGTCTGGTATCATCTCTGAGCCTTGGTCAACTGTACTAAGCCATTGAACCGGGCACGGTAGGTATCGGCATAAAGAAGAATAACAAGGCCACTGATGAAGTCCCTGCACAGAACGTTCAGTATTTCGATCCCGTGTTGAGACGCCCCATCCTTACCAGCTTCGCACTAGCGACCGCACAGGGTAATCAAGGACCTTCGGAATGGCCGTCTGTATTATAGAAGGCCAGCAGTCGGTTACAATAGCCTTGATATTCGTTAGGGAGCGCAGTCCTTCCGGCCCACCTATACCGTAGGCGTAAGATAAGCGGCGAGGACACACGAAGAGAAGCGTACCGAGCCGCCCATAACCACTGGCTTTCATTCCACCGAAGGGAAGATCTTGGCTGTACGACAGAAGCTTAGCCGATGGCATATAGGTAACACCGCTCAAACTTACTTGAGCTATAAGACACCATCAGCGACAGGCTTTGAAGGAAGCCTAACATATAATACTCACATAAAATACAGCGAAATCATTGATAGAGACCATGCCGCATTCCAATTCTCGTGCAACCTCCAGACATAAGTCTTGATGAGGTCCAAACACGCTGGCACCGAGACCATAACGAGTTCCGTTGGCGATTCTGATGGCTTCTTCGATGTCATCGTACCGGATGAGCAGGGCAACAGGCGCGAACACTGCATACAGCTAAAGCACAGAGATACAACAGAAGTAAATCCGACCCACATTCCATTTGAGCTATACGGGATCTGGGGTCCACATCGCCCAGAACCGTACAGGAGAAATAAGCATTGCCATGAGATGAAGGATGTCGGTACTGCCTGCCACCGACATCCATTCGAGCCCCGGCCTCGTGGGCCTCGAAAATAAGCTGTTCCAGCAGGTCGAAACGATCATTGGAGATCATACAACCACAATCCACGGTGCTGATATAGCCTTCCCTCGAAGGTGCCAGGACTGATCCGAGGCGCATTTTCTTAGCTCTCTCGGTCAAGATTTCGTAAAGCTCGTCATATTGATCTGAATGGACGATCAGACGCTCAATACCTATGCAATTTTGCCCGACATTTTGGCTACCATGACGTCAGTCAGCAGCAGTATATATAGGCAGTGGCAGCACTAACAAAATTCCGCGCATCCAAACACTGGACCACTTGTTGAGATCTGTATCGGGGAGGATAATGGCAGGATCCTTGCCGCCCAGCTCAAGAGTAACAGGAGTAAGGTGTTCCGTCGCAGCCACAGCCACCTACATCATCTAAGGAAGGGTTTCTCTCTCTACAACTCCGCACTTACCTGGCGACCGACCTCCTCCGAGCCTATGAAGGTTATGTGCTTTATCAAGGGAGACCTGGTCAAAACTTCTGCTTGGTTTGGCCAGCAGTAGACGGTCTGGCGAAGAGTTCAGAACTGCGCAATAACCATAAAAATTAAACTATCCACCTGAACGATATCCGCATCATGACCACAAACTTCGAGAGCCTTGTGTATGGCACCAACAAACCAGTCAGTAGACCACACTACATGTTCGGAACACTTGAGGACGATTGCATTGCCTGCAAAAATCGCAGCGATGATCGGTGACCACGCATTATGCAGAGCTGAACAGATGTCAGAGGACGTCAATCACACATTAAGCAAAATGTGACATACGATAATTCCAGGACACGAGAGCGGCGACCACGCCCTTTGGCTCATATATGACTTGAGATTTCTTATAACTCATAACCAGGTTCGAATATCTCGTCTCGGGTCGTAGAGCGCGTTCTCCGTGATTGATCAACCATTCCAGTTTTGAACAAGTGGTTAAGATCTCTCCAAGAGCGGCATCCAGAACTATGCAAAAAGAAGGACCGTCATAACCCCACGGCACACGACTGACGGGTTACTTACGCGTCTTTCCGGTATCACGGCACGCGACCCGTGCGCACTCCTCCTGATTCTCAACAAGCCACTTGAGAAGACTACGCATGACGCGACGTCGCTGTGCAAACGTCGTTTGTGCCCAAGGAACCTGTGCGTCACGAGCTCTGGCGATCTTTGCTTGGATTTCGCGGTCGTTATCTGCAATGACGGTTCTGATGTGTAGCGAGTTTGCAGGATCGAAACATGTGATATAGTCCCTCTCCCCCACGAAGTGATGAGGCAATAGCTCCGGTTCGGTGAGGTGTGACTTGAGATTCGCATTGTGAATTTGTAGCGACTGCCATTCTGGGTCGGCTGCCTGAGGAGTTGTCACGACCACGACCAGCAATAGAGATCTGTTTTAGCTACCTCGGGTGGGTTGTGTCTGAACGGTACGGCACTGTTGTGCGCTTTCTGGTATCTGTCAAAGACCAACCAGATGCCAAAGGCCGAGAAAATGGTAAGAAGGTAGAGGACTTCGAAAACGCTGGCTTTGGGATCGTTTTCGAGCCACAAATTGAGAGTCTGCAAAGGATGGAATATCACATAGATGAAAGAGCGCATCGCGGCTGCTCTACGGTGACGAGCACCCACAAAAACTTGCAAGGAATCTGAAATCCTACGCGTCCGAACGAAGCACAAAAGCAACTGAGGAAGTCACGTGGCCCCGTGCTGTCATACATATCTCATTTCGCGTCCGCTCTTACCGTACCCAACGCCGTGCTCCGCTTGCCCGAGCCGTCGAGGTAGAAATACCTGAACTATTAGCGTAGATGGTCCAATAACGTCGAAATTTAAAACATCTGAAATCTACGTCGATGTGCAAGAGCCGTTTGATAGAAACCTGATGCATATATTATGGACAACGTAAAGCACGTCGTATTGTTCTGTAGTCACGCGAGTGGGTATATGGCCACGATGGAAGAAAGAAAAATGCAATGGTCGGTAGGTGGTCATGTCGACAATGCCGAGTGAAACAATGTAACAGATGAGAAGACAATGAAAGACGATTATCAGGGCTAAATGTCACAATGAAGCAGAAGGTAGTGCGAAGCCCCGATCACGAAGCTCGCGCGCGCCAGGCTGAGGTTGAAAAAAAAAGGAAATTAAAGCGTGAATGTCCTGTCGGAAGGATTGGGAGTGTCATCGTTCTTCGTGCTATTGGTGCCAGAGGAGTCCCTCTTCCATTGCAGGTCTGTAATGCTAGATCTCTTGTGATCCAATGATAAGCTTGAGCTGTTCTTTTGGTGAGTCACATTTTGCTGCAATTGGGATTCTATAGAATCCACGGATTCCCTGCCTTCGTCTGTAAGAGGAAGGGAATCCACTTCAGGAAGATGGCCTTCGTTAACCAACCGGATCGTCGTGCCCGCAGGTTCTTCGACTTCTGGCTGGATTGGCGCGCTCGCCTCTAAATCAGGAACATCGGGAGAACCAACCTCAGGCTCCTTCTTCGCTGGACTTATAGTGGGGACGACTTCCAATGGGGTTGAGTCTGCAAGAAGGTCACTGACAACAGCTGGTGCAGTAGATCGTACTTTCGGCGGCTCAGTCACCTCAGTAATCAGAGGATGTAACACTTGTCGAGGAAGTGTTCTGTCATCCAACGACTCCCGGTAACCGAGGGCACGTCCAGCCTCTAGGTCGTCAGTAGAAGAGCGCTGCGAATCCGGTGGAGAGGGTAATGGAACGACATCGCTAACCGTCGGGACACTGATGGGCAACGGCGGTGGTGGTTTCGTGATGGAAATGGTAGGAAGTGGTGGCTTAGCTGCCACCTTGATCGGGGCAGGAGGTGAGGTGGGTTCCTTGTCCAGGTCGTCTGCCAGGACGGGTATGGGCACGACAGCACATGAATCTGAAAGATCGAGGACGCGTAGCCCACGGTTTTCAGGTCCCTGGTTTGTAGACGGTTAGACGTGAGTCGGGTCAAAGGAATTTCAGACTACCTTGCCCTTGGTGGCTAACGACGAATCTTTGGACAATAGTCCTGCCCCTCGCCACTTCTTTACGCTTTTGTCAGCCCAGGCTTCGATGGGACTCCACCCTCTATAATCACCGGTCAAATGCCAGCCACCGATACCCGCTTCACCACCACTGTCACCCTGACCCCCACCGGTCCCATCATGGAAGTAGTTCTCATAACCGATATCATCCTCGCTTCCCTCACCCTCACTATTCCCCTGACCAAGTTCAAAGCCTTCACCACTCTCCAACTCGTCCACGAAACTTGCCAACCACGTCGCCCATCCTCCGGGACCGTCACCGCGCCAAAGCACTACCTTTGTGTCAAAGTCTCTGCCGAAGACGATAACCTGACCGACACTTCCACCTTCGCCAGGGTTGAGATCTACGCCGATGTAATTTCCGGCTTTGTCAACGATAAGGGGTATCCAGCCCCGCTGAGAGTACTCCTTGCGCACCCAACCATCGGGTATCGACTTCATGAGGTCACGAAGACGGGTATTCGCACCAGTTGTAGGATCCTCATCCACTTCTCTCCAAAATCGCCACTCTTCAAAGACATCCTCCAAGGGCAAAAGAGTCAGACCGAAGAAAAGACCGTCAGAGCACCCTGCAGATGACTCTGCTTCCTGGCCGTCAACGGCTAGATAAGATTCCCGGACTGGCGCAGGGAGAGCAAAGCCGAATTGCATCTCGATTTGAGCCAGATCCTGAGGAAGGATACCGTAGTTGAGGGTGTCGCCAAGCTCTGGGTACTCGCGAGCGAGCCAGAGCTTTAGCCGGTTCCAAGTATGGGCTAGAGGTGGGTAGGGAGGGGGCGGCGTTAGGCCTTCCGCGTAAGGAGCGTGATGAAGAGGAAGTAAGGAAGATGGTCGTGACCGCGAACCGGAACTAAGTAATGCCGCACATTTTCAACATGGGCCACGAAGGAAGCTGACTGAATAGACTTACGACGTCGGTACATAAGAATACGAATGAGTGGGTGACTGGGGTGGATAGGTGTACGAAGGACTGAGAGGGCTTGCCGTGCGAAGACCGTCTGAGTTGTAAGGGTCGGTGAGAGGATTGAGGTGGGGAGCAGACGTTGGGAGGGAGAAAGCTTCCTGAGTTGTGGACATTGCCTGTCCTCTTCTCGAAGATTGCTTGTTGCCACCAGAGAAGAGGGAGGCAAGCCAGTTCATGGTCGATGACTAGACGACAATTGCGTGGCAAACCCTCGTAGTCCTGAACGTACTGGGCGAATCTAAGCAGGGGAGTCTCGAGTAACGAATGCGAATGCTTTGGACGCTGGAAGAGGGCAACCTGAACGCAATATGATTTTCGTGTCAGACGCCACCGCGTATCAGGTGGCTCTACTGTCCAGCTGCAGCAACACCAGCTCGACCAGGCTAGCGATTGCAGACGCTCTCGGCACTGACGCACAGTTGCTAGAGGTCCTACGCGACTACTATGTTGTTTGTATTGAAGAACGCTGAAGTGTTTTTACAACAAGGCAACAGTGAAACTCCACCCGCAGTCGCACCGCCACCGCTGGCCAATATTATGTATGACGGTGAGGACAGCTTCCGACAGTGCTAAAACAAATGTCTTGGATCTTATCTACAATGACCGCTGCTCGGCATGGCAGACAGTGGGGCATTTAGTGCACCTGTCACCATCTATAGGGCATCTATTCGAGGCTATCCTTCACAAAGTCACGCCGCACTGAACTCGGTGAGTCCCGCCGGGCCTGTGCGCTGCAATCACACGTACTCAATATTCAATATTCAGCGCTTCAGCACCGGAAATTGCACAGGGTGGCAGATTCAGCTACACGTGATCATCGACCAGCGAGGCGCACTGCAAAGCTTTCATGCAGTGCGACAAGGAACTCGCAGGATATCTATATGCAAGTGTCTTTCCGCTTTCACTCCACGGGATCTTTTCGCCCAATTATCCAAGACTGGGAATCTACTTGGACGAAACTTCGAGGGTAACCACCCTCGTGCAACCCCTGCAGGGTAACAAATACTGTCGATTGGGTATTCCGAAAACAGTTTTTGAGTTCCACGAGGTTCCACAGCTAACTCGGGTGGATACTGCGCCGAAAGTGGACGAGAGTGGTGACCAGGATTTAATTTGGGACGTCGTCCACGGTGCAAGCCGTGTCACCGACTGCGGTGAGAAATCAGAACACGTCGATGGCTTGCGGTCCGAATTAATAAAGCGGTCTTGTGAGAGAACAGTGGTGGTACGTGGTACGTGGTGGCGAGAAAATGGATAGCGGCTTACGAGTTGACATCAATGGTAACGGAGCAGTGTTATCTTGAGCAGGCACACGACTACATACGTCCATCACGGACATAGTACACAGTTCAAGTTAAGTAAACAACTGAAACCAAGATTGAAGAGTACAGGAGATGGCCCCAAGTGATCTACGTCCCCTCGGAGAGGCATGTTTCGAATCCCAACACATGTATATCAATGCAAGCCTCAACCATCCGTAATGAGCCATATATTTGAACTTTAAAAATCCGTTGTATTAGACCTGCAGCCGGAGTCAAAGGTCACTGGTGAGAAGCAGATTCGAAGTATTGTCCGTTACGAACGTACTCATATTCAAAGTCAGACGCCTCGATTATAAGGGCCATCTGCGCCATTTCGCAGTATATCGGATCCCCCGAGGGTGCCAGACTGCCGCCTTGAATCGTTCCCAAGCTGTGGGCACCCGTCCCCCTTACGTGTCGAAGGTGTACCTCGCGAATGTGCCGCGCAAACGTGTGTCGAGTAATTTTCTTGACACGCCCTTCCCAACTGCAACGGATCACCTCTTTACGAGACCTATTCCCTATTCCATGGCCAGTAAAGTGGCTTGGAACCGTGGCGCAGCTGATATCTTGCAAACACAATTTCCCCTCTACACCTGGATAGAGGCATGGTGTTGTGGGGCGGCTGGCGTACTGATTCTCCTGTAAATGGAAGTACGACGCGGGGGACCTGCTACCGCGGGAAATTGGGCAAATATTCCTTACATTGGACGGCGCCCCTGCCTCGTGTACTGCATCTTGAAGAACCCAGATGTAAGGGTCGCCTGCTCTAGCTAATCCCAGCTCTGCATTCCGAGTGGTTTTATTAAGCGTGTAAGGTATGCTGGGCCCGTGAACCACTTGACTTGCTTCCGAGATATATTGGACAGAGTCACTGGACGAATATGACTCCCTGGCGAGCCCTTCCGTCTTGTTAGGCTGCGACCAAAAAAGGAGCGAAGCTGATGGTTGACCTTGCAGCGATGAATGGTCCCCCCACTCGCCCAGACTAGTAGGGTCCACTGCGTTGAAGCTAAGTTTCTACGCTCACGCTGAGCACACACGAGATAATCGGCAAAGAGTAACGCACAGGTTGAACGGGTGGCAAGCAGGTATTCTCCACGGTACCGTCAAGCGCGTAGGGTTTACTTGATGGACATGTCACGGGAAGCATCGAACAGCAGACGGTCGAGACAGGGTGGTCAGGATGCATTTTCGCTTTGCCAAGGCAAGCCCTCTCATCCCCCGTCTTTTTATAAGACGAACCGGCATTGTATAGGCGCCATTGGAGGGCACCTGAAAGTATCTTGACTGACCGGCTTAAGGGACTAAGAGCTTAAAGAACCCTATTGGCGCATGTCAGGGAACTTTCAATTGAGCACAACCCATCAAGGAATCATACACCCCTCTTTCAGCCACGGCTGGCTGGATCCGACGAACAGTGTACCGCCTCGCGTGATTACATAGTTGGACGGTAGTGTACGGATGTGCTTCTTTGGCGATATCTTCCCACCATGACCACAGCAAAACCATCGAATATCTGATTTCCACGGATCCTGCCGTACCCTCGCGAACGGCAACATGCATGGGAGAGGGACGAGTACGTAACTCATGCATATTAGTACTGATCAGGCTCCGTTCATGGAGACGCGCTGTAAGTTCACTTCGTCATGCACCCGTCGCTGTGTCCCCTTGCCGGCAAGTGGCAAGCTACGCTAGTACTATATACGGTCCGCCTAACCATTCTCCTAAGTCGTTCCTAACTTAGACTCCATTCAGCTGCGTCAATGGAGATAGGCAATCTGGTCATATGATTGGCATACGTGCCGTGGGAGGCTCGCCGGAAAGGTCCTTAGGCTCTATTCAAACCTGCGTCAACGGAGATTGAAATATTGACACCCCGCCATATGATTGCTGTATGGGCCGCGACTCCCGGGACTCCACTGGGCTCACTTTGTTATGCACTAGTTGCTGCGTCCCCTCACCGGGAAGGTCCTACTAGTATGGCAGCACCGCATATGGTCCTAGTCATCCTCCTAAGTAATGCCGAAAAATTGCAGTGGCTTCCTAGCTTTGAGTTCGCTTTGTGTCATGCACCGATTGCTGTGTCCCCTCGCCGGGAAGGTCCTATGGCGGCACCTCATATGGTCCTCCTGGCTATCCGCAGACTCATTCCTCAGCGAACGACATGTCATGGGTGATTATGTAATGTTGTGGTCCAATGACTCGCATACTAGTTCGCAGATGGCCTGGTCCCCTATCATTGCAGTACAGCTAAATTCAAAACGTTGGGCCGCTTTCTGCTGTGTTAGTTCTGAGTTTCAGTCTTTATGTTGGTTTACACTGGTTTATGAGTGTGAATAGAACTCGGAAAGGGCCGCTGCTGGTAGCGACGACCTTGCTTGCCAGAGGTCCAACTCTCTTACCTTAAGCAATCAGCAGCTGAGACTTATATGCTAGTGTGGAAACATTCACTTTTCTAACTTTGCAGTTTAGCAGTGCTGCATCAGGGGGAAAGGCCAGCCAGAGCAATATGGCAGAGCTTGTGTGCATCTTTAGAGATGCCCACCACAGCAGATACAGTAGATGTTCTCGCAGTGCATGATTCCCTCATGCATATTTCTAATGTTGCATCGGATTTGGCCTGGTCCCAGGTGGGGCGGCCTGGGGGTCACATATCGCATAATGCATAAAGGTTTCTGTGTGATTATGCACCATTAGATTGACATTTAAGTGATGTGTTCCTCATCATCTAAGCAATGCGAGTGAAAAAAAAAATGCAGAAGCTGCCATTGCAAAGGATTGCTTCTCAGAAGTTGCCTCAGATGGTTCCCATGCAAGAGCTGAGTGTCCAGCTTAAACAGAAACCCCGTGCTGAACATGCTCCGTTCAATGTTGGACAAGTGGTTTGGCGGCAGTACGATGCGATGTGACTAGTGGTAGTCACGTTGTTACTTTTGGTCACGCCTTGTCACAACATCTGTCACTGCATATTTCTAATCATGCATCGGGATGGGACCCGTCCCGACGTGATGCACTACGAGAACATCTACTGTATATGCACAGATCCGTAGCTACAGTAACAAATGTTCGGCGTCAAACACCGCACATTATGGATAAATGAGTGCAATCATGGACATGTTTCTACACACATGTTTGGAGCATGCTCCTGGTCAACATGACGTGTCATTTGTAGTTAGCTATATACCCACATCTCTTGCCTGCCCCCGCGGTGATCGATTGATGTCTCTCGTGCGCTGAACAAACATGCACGCGAGAAAAAGTTCACCGGTCACCCATGTAGTAAAGGATAGGCGTTCGGATGGAGGGATTGGTTCCCACGTGCAATTGTAGTGCGACAGAAGCCTTGCAAGCAAAGTATGTAACAACTTGACGAAGTTGGGATTGTGCAATACATTCGCGAAATTTTGCATCAATAACTCCACAACTAACATTTAAATCTCTGGTCTTTCGCACTCAAGTTTTTACAACCGGAAGCGGTGAATCGAGTACGGCGGAAGTAACACAACCTGTGGGGGGTCAGATCTTCAAGCATCACCCTCGCAAGAAGTTATTGGATAGCCTGAATTCACAGCCTGTCTTCACCTTCACCTCTTCGAGTGTCGCCCCCTCTGGCAATTCCGTCAACTCAAGTTCGCCATTCCCCCGATTGACGTTGAAAACCACCAGCTCTGTGATAATCCGGCCAACAGCTCGAGCCCCGGCAAGCGGAAGACTGCACTGCTTGAGGATTTTCGGGCTGCCGTCCTTCGCGCAATGCTCCATGATCGCAATAACTTTGGTTTTGTTGGGAGTTGGAAGGGTCTGTTACCCCACCAATTCCCAGGATGTGTGCTCAGAATACTCAATCACGAATCCTTTCAAGTGACGTACCTTTCACTAACTTCCCAGGGATCATGAAATTGGCGATGTCACCAGCTTGAGAAACTTGCATGGCCTGCAAAGGGCAATTAGTGGTGTGGGAATACAGGGAGTCATTTACTTACTCCAAGAATAGCGACGTCTATATGGCCCCCCCGAATCATCGCAAAGGATTCACTTGAATCTAATTATACCTGGTGAGTTGATCAGGCAGCCTCACCACTTTTTCGTGCGAACCAAATATCGATGCTCCAGGTAAAAGTGTCACGGTCTCCTTCCCAGCATTAATGATATCTCTTGGCTCACAGAAGTTCAGAAACGGTCAGGAAACGCAATTCGTGAACATACGGGTCCAATTGTTCCTCCGTTGGATAAGGGCCCATACCCAGGATACCGTTTTCGCTCTGCAGCCAGACCCTTACACCAGGTTGCAGATGCTCTGGAACAAGAGTTGGCATGCCAATACCGAGGTTGACATAGTACCCGTCTCTGATTTCCTCGGCAGCCCATCGTGTGATGCGGCGCCCATGATCCGATGCGACTACATTGGCTCCTGCGACTCCATTGAAATCACCTTTTGCCAAGGTCATGTTTTCAATCCGCTTTGGTTCCGTGGCGAAAACGATTCGGCCAACATACGCATATACCCGGTACATGTATGGCGTTCGGCGAGAGTGAACCAACTGGGACGATTTGGTTGGCCTGCGGGCGTGGGTCTGTAAATGGCGAAGGAGAATATAGAACCTGATTCCTCACCTCGACAATAGTCAACTTGGCATTTTTCGCCATTGCAGTACCAGGCCGTCAACGGCTAGGTAAGATTCCCGGACTGGCGCAGGGAGAGCAAAGCCGAATTGCATCTCGATTTGAGCCAGATCCTGAGGAAGGATACCATAGTTGAGGGTGTCGCCAAGCTCTGGGTACTCGCGAGCGAGCCAGAGCTTTAGCCGGTTCCAAGTATGGGCTAGAGGTGGGTAGGGAGGGGGCGGCGTTAGGCCTTCCGCGTAAGGAACGTGATGAAGAGGAAGTAAGGAAGATGGTCGTGACCGCGAACCGGAACTAAGGAATGCCGCACATTTTCAACATGGGCCACGGAGGAAGCTGACTGAATAGACTTACGACGTCGGTACATAAGAATACGAATGAGTGGGTGACTGGGGTGGATAGGTGTACGAAGGACTAAGAGGGCTTGCCGTGCGAAGACCGTCCGAGTTGTAAGGTTCGGTGAGAGGATTGAGGTGGGGAGCAGACGTTGGGAGGGAGAAAGCTTCCTGAGTTGTGGACATTGCCTGTCCTCTTCTCGAAGATTGCTTGTTGCCACCAGAGAAGAGGGAGGCAAGCCAGTTCATGGTCGAGGACTGGACGACAATTGCATGGCAAACCCTCGTAGTCCTGAACGTACTGGGCGAATCTAAGTAGGGGAGTCTCGAGTAACGAATGCGAATGCTTTGGACGCTGGAAGAGGGCAACCTGAACGCAATATGATTTTCGTGGCAGACGTCACCGCGTATCACGTGAGTCTACTGTCCAGCTGCAGCAACACCAGCTCGACCAGGCTAGCGATTGCAGACGCTCTCGGCACAGCCGCTAGAGGTCCTACGCGACTACTATGTTGTTTGTATTGAAGAACGTTGAAATGTTTTCACAACAAGGCAACAGTGAAACTCCACCCGCAGTCGCACCGCCACCGCTGGCCAATATTACGTATGTGAGACAGCTTCTGACAGTACTGAAACAAAGGTCTTGGATCTTATCTACGGTGACCACTGCTCGGCATGGCAGACGAGTGGGGCCATTAGTGCACTCGTCGCCATCTACAGGCTCATGCCACCCTGAACTCGGTGAGTTCAGCTGAGCCTATGCGCTGCAATCAGTGATCACGCGTATTCAATGTTCAATATTTAGTGCTTCAGCCCCGGAACTCGCACAGAGTGGCAGACTCGGCTAGGTCGACCAACGAGGCGCACTGCGAAGTTACCCTTTCATACGGTGTGACAAAGAACCCGCGAGATACCTATATGCAGGTGTCCTGCGACCTTCACTTCACAGGTTCCTTTCTTCCACTTATCCGAGACTGGGAACCCACTTGAACGAAGCCTCGAGGGCAACCCTTCTCTTGTGACCCGCAACAAGTACCGCCAAATGAGCACCCCGAAAACATTTTTCGAGTTCCATGAGGTTCCACAGCTAGCTCGGATAGGTTCTAACTGTACTAAAAGCGGACAAACGTAGTGGGTCATCAGGTTTCATTTTGGACGTCGTTTATGGTGCAAGCTGCATCATTGACTGCGGTGAAAAACACATGGACAGCGTGCGGCCCGAATCAATAAAGCGGTCCGGTGAGTGAGCACCGGTGGTATGTGGTGACTAGGCCCGTATGGAAAGTAGCAGCTTACGAGTTGACAGCATCATGACGGAAGTCCTAATGTTACCTTGAGCAGCCATACGACTACTTATGTCCATTGTGGACGCAGTACGCAACTTAACTTAAATAAACAACAACCGAGATTGAAGAATACAGGAAGAGGGCCTCGGGTGATCTCCGTCCGCTTAGAATGGTATATTTCGAACCCCTACACGTGTGTATCGATGCGAGCCTCGATCTTTCGTCAATGAATCATGTCTCTGAACTTTACAAATCCGTTGTACTAAACCCGGAACTGCGAGATGTGGACACCCGTCCCCCTTAGGTGACGGAGGTGGACTTCGCGAATATGTCGCGTAAATGTGTGTCGAGTAACATTTTTGACACACCCTTCCCACTCACAACGAATCGCCTCCTTGCGAGTCTTGTTCTCTATGCCATGGCTAGTAAAGTGGCTCGGAACTGTGGCGCAGCTAATCTCTTGCAAACACAACGACCCCCCTACCCCTGGGTAAAGACATTGTGTTATCGGGCAGCTGGCGTACTGAGTTTCCCGTAATATGCGGTGTAAGTACATGTTGCGTGGAAATGTTACATGAGAAGTAGCCACCACAAAGAATCAAGATTACTTACGTTGACCGGAGCATCTGCGCCGTGGCTTGCTTCGCATATGCGCTTTGCCTCCTGTACCGTATATTGAGAAAGCCCGGTGTAAGTGTCACCCACTCCCGAATCCTTTCCCAAAGTGGTATTGTTGGGTGTGTAGCTTACGCCAGGATACGCTACTTGACTTTGTTCTGTGGTACATCGGACAGAGTCACCGGACGAATATGACTCGCCGACGAGTCCTTCTGCCTTGTCAGGCTACAACCAACAAAGAAACGGGGCTGATGGCTAACCTTGCAGTGATGATCTACTCTCCCCTTCTCCAGGACAAGTAGGATGCATGTTTGACACGAGTTTCTATGCCTAGTTTAAGCATACACGGGATGATCTGTTCAGGGTAACGCACGGGTTGATTGGGCAGCAAGTAGGTGTCCCCGACAGCACCGTCAAGAGCGTAGGATTTACTTGATGAACGCGTCAGAAGGGTCGAACAGGGGGTGGTCGATTTGGGATGGTCAGGGTGCATTGCTACTCTGTGGATGAAAGCCTCTTGTTTTCGCGCCTATTTATACGAACAAGACCATGCTAACTAAATCGTTGGCAGGTGTCACTGGAGGGCACCTTGCAGGCATTGTGGCTGAGGCGCAGAGTAGGATAACTTGGTGGAAACATAGGAGAGGCATGACAGCTGCAAACTTTACTCAACGTCACAACAAGGAATTGTTCTTTCTTCACCCAAGCGAAGAGTTGGAAGTAGAGCCTTCTGATGGGCCAAGGGTCTAGGTAGCATCGGCACGTCTGATATCCAAGGGTCGTGCCATACTGTAGCACTATACATGCATGGGCACTCCACTTTCAGCCAATTGGGGATACATTCGCACACTGTGGATTCCTAGCAATGGATGAGTCCTATCACGTCCGGCAATTGAGACCGGACAAGCGAAGAGAACGATCACCCTTATCAGCGGTACAGATGTCAGCGGCCGGCGTTTAAGCAGACGAAATGAAACGGTGAGTACTTGCTGCATATAATGCACCACGTCGTATCCGCATTGCCACACGTGCTTTGCCACCGTAAAACACGCCAGCGTTGCCGACTCGAATGATGCTGGTATCCAGAACAAGGGGAAGCCCTCGCGACCTCTCGGGATGACGTTGAATGGACGGCCGCCTTGAGTCCTACGCTGGCTTCGAACGGTTACGACTGGGGCGGATCAACCGTACCAGCATATTTGCTCTCCTGAGCTCCAAACTGAGTACTGCAACTGCAGGACCAACAAGTGGGAAAAAGTTTGATTCCCGCGGACCAGCCAACGACGTCAGCTTTTTCTGATCTCCGCGTGCATCGATCGGGGTCGCCTGATTTGAAATTGCCGGGACGCGTGTGCTAAGGTTTGGGTCGTCTCGGATGGGGCCTGGTGGTGTACGTTTCCCAAGAGAAAATCGAAGGCAAAATATTGATCAAACAACGTGTCTTCCCACACACCAAGCGTCGTCCTATTAGTGAGCTAGATTCAAGACACTTTCAGTACCTGCCGTCATATCTCGGACCCGCCGTGACTACTAAAAAAATGTCCCACCAACAGCAGGGCACCGAGATGCGTCCCCGGCCCTGCTGCAAGTCCCCCGTATTTTCACACAACACACGCTTCAATGGATTGTGTCAGCTGCATTGTATATCTCCCAGGGTTTATCCACGCTGTAGCGAAATGTCATCGTTCCGATTAATCGGTGGCCAAACCTTGGCTATGCAGGAAAGAACCACACGGCCCGCCAGGCCCCGGGGAAGTTGGGTGTTTTACATGTATATCACTGGTCTCTTCACCAGTCAGCCCCAGTAGGCAAGCGGAGTGATGCTTTCATTAAGTACTTGCGGTGTGGTTTTTGGTCAAACTACGCAATTGGGTGCCCAATAGTAGGGGCGTGTTTAAGTTCGGGTTCAAGTAGAGTTCGTTCTTATCGGAAGGGTGGCAGGACTCCGCGCGTTCTTCCGCCATGGGATGGCCCCGTTCACTATCATACAGGACCTGCCAAAGTACGATGAACAAGTAGAAGGGTGAAATAATGTCATACTTCTGGTTGCAGCGCGCGGACGAGCTTCATACTATTATCCCAGGGTCCTAGCCTATAGCCGAGCCCAGGCCACCTGCCAATCGCTCTATTTGGACTAGTGCTAACAAAACCCTACTCAGTACATTCGGAAACTATAGGAAGCGCACGCTGTGATTTGGCCGTCTTGCGGATTACATAGTACGAAGGTAGAGGGGTTTAATTTAAGTTATAGGCGCCAACTGGTAATTGTGACGCGTTGACGTCAGTGTGCAATTGGCGGACCGACCAACATAGGAGTCAATCATGTATTCGTATGCAAGGTCACTCTTTTGATTACTCCGCCAATCGACTGTTCTAATCGTGCGAAAGATATCTAACCCTTCCGGAAACCGTATCACATCCATAATTGGTTGACATTAAGGTGAGTAATTATCGCATCGATGCCACTATGTCAGTATCGGGTCGGTACTATAGAATATACGTAGACCCGATACCACGGTCAGCTGTCGCTGTGCTTACTCTCTGAGGATTCCCGAATTACGATGCGAACCCGGTTGTCACTGGCAGATGTCCATGCATGTGTGCGAGTGCCAAGTGCTTTGATAGAGTTTGGGGGTATGAGACTTACCAAGATGGTCAAGATGCATCTTTGCTTTGCCAAAGCAACCCCACCCATCCCCGTTATTTCATAAGACCAGGCGTTGCATAGGCATGCATTGGGGGGCACTTGCATGTGTGAGACTGGGTTGAACGGTTCAAGGGTCCAAGAGGTAGAAGATGCCATCGACGAGCAAGGAAGCATACGCCCCTGTTTTAGCCATATAAGCATTGAAATCGAAAGTCCGCAGAAATTTGAGTGATTTGGCTCAGAAGTCCGACCAAACATAGTGAGCTTAGTGGAGAAATTTGAGTGGCGGTACCAAAAAGGCAATGCCCCTGGCAGCGAGGGTGGGCTACTCGTCCGAGGGGGCTCTGCGGGGCAGCACGCGGGCGGCAATGTTCGGGGACCCAACGGGCTAATTACCGCCTCAAGCGACGACCTAGCTGAACGATGAACGACATTTTTACGGGCTCAACGCTCTTCGTGGTCCAAGGCCAAGTATTACCGTAAACTCAGCTACCGTCATATATCCAAATAGCGGTCCCGACTATGAACGTGTCTTAATGTAGAAGGAAAAACAACCACCTTCCTAAATTAGATGAATCGCATACCGGATGGACGGCCCGTCGGGCGGTCACGGGGAGTAGGTAGAAGGTCCGCCCGGACCAGTCACCCAGACCAGTCACAGACTGCTTCTGCATCCTGAAATAGCTAAACGATAGTGTGCACGGGTGTGTGGGACATTAATAATCGCATGTTCGATTTCCGCGGACTCGATCGTGTAGTACTTAAAGGGCGAAGAAGGGATGGTCGACCCGATCGATGAAGAGTCCGTGGTCGGTGTGCATGCTAGATTCTTACGTACATAGGCATCAAGACCTCACAAACCTAGTTGAAGACCCTTTGAACGTTGCGAACACGCCGAAACGACTGAATCAACGTTGCGACGCCGTCAGATCTGTCCCCTCCTCACAACGCCGCTTTTTACTCGATCTGCACAACTTTCGCAGTTCACATCTTTCGGCGAGTCAATAGCCTCGTGGTCAGCTATACAGTACTTCTCCCAAGTTGTGCTGGCTTTGAAGAATTCGCCCTCACACGGACAGCAGAGGAGGCATGTAGGGGCTGGTTGGGTTAGCACTCTACTGTATAGGATCCCAATCTGACGAAATTTTGGATCGTCACTCGTAGTAAAGGAGGTGCGAGCCATCCACAACGTCTGAGTCACATGGATGTCGTTCTCATGTTCGCACAATCATGTAATATCTAGCGATTCGATTATCAGCTGTCTGCGTTGCATGGTCACCAGCTCGGAGCTTGATGAATACCAACGCCTAGTACAAGTGCAACAGCTTGGCAAACGATGTTCCTGAGGTTGTGTGACAGGTCAGCTAGCTAAGTATCACCTTACACCTTGCAGATTTGGTCTAGATCCGAAGAATGAGCCGATTGCTAACACAGGTTATCGCAACGCCAACCTATCAATGCATCGCCCTTGCAAAGCCTGGGGATAGCCTGAATTCACAACTTGTCTTCGCCTTCACCTCCTCGAGTGTCGCCCCCTCCTGCAGTTCCGTTAATTCAAGTTCGCCATTCTCCCTATCGACGTTGAAAACCGCTAGCTCTGTGATAATCTGGCTCACAGCTCGAGCCCCAGTGAGCGGAAGATTGCATTGCTTGAGGATTTTCGGGCTGCCGTCCTTCGCGCAATGCTCCATGACCGCAATAACTTTGGTCTTGTCGGGGTTGGAGACAAGGTCCATTGCTCCGCCAATTCCTAGGGTGTGTGCTCAGAATGTTCGATCACGAATCCTTTCAAGTGACGTACCTTTCACTAACTTCCCAGGGATCATGAAATTGGCGATGTCACCAGCTTGAGAAACTTGCATGGCCTGCAAAGGGCAATTAGTGGTGTGGGAGTACAGGGAGTCATTTACTTACTCCAAGAATAGCGACGTCTATATGGCCCCCCCGAATCATCGCAAAGGATTCACTTGAATCTAATTATACCTGGTGAGTTGATCAGGCAGCCTCATCACTTTTTCGTGCGAACCAAATATCGATGCTCCAGGTAAAAGTGTCACGGTCTCCTTCCCAGCATTAATGATATCTCTTGGCTCACAGAAGTTCAGAAACGGTCAGGAAACGCAATTCGTGAACATACGGGTCCAATTGTTCCTCCGTTGGATAAGGGCCCATACCCAGGATACCATTCTCGCTCTGCAGCCAGACCCTTACACCAGGTGGCAGATGCTCTGGAACAAGAGTTGGCATGCCAATGCCAAGGTTGACATAGTACCCGTCTCTGATTTCCTTAGCGGCCCGTCGTGCGATGCGGTACCTGTGGTCCGATGCGGCTACGTTGGCTCCTGCGGCTTCTTTGGAATCACCTTTTGCCAAGGTCACCTTTTCAATCCGCTTCGGTTCCGTAGCGAGGACGATTCGGTCAACATATATACCCGGTACATGTATGGCGTTTGGCGAGAGTGAACCAATTGGGACGATTTGGTCGGCCTGCGGGCGGGGGTTTGTATATGGTGGAGGGAACTTTAGAAGCTGATTCCTCACCTCGACGATAGTTAACTTGGCATTTTTCGCCATTGCAGTGCCAAAGTTATTCTGTGTGTACCTTGTGCAACATAAAACAGATGCCACAGACGTCGGTCGATGATATTCTTACCGAAAAACGCAGTTACCGACTTCATCGACTTTCCATGCCCGGATGAAAGCAACGTCACCGGGGATTGCTGTCTCCATGATATACTTGCGTCCGTTAAACTCGCGACTCTCTTTCTTTACTCCTGGTATCATTACTCCATTTGCGAAACCACCCTCGTTGTACCGTACAGGGATAGCTCCGTCCTCTACTGCGGTTGATGCACCTGTAGGGGTATAAAATGCGGGTATACCAGCTCCGTGAGCCCGCAGCCTTTCCACAAGAGTGCCTTGAGGACAGAGTTCGAGTGATATCCGGCCCTCGAGATATAACGCTTCAAAAGTTTTATTACTGCAACAGCTGTCAGCATCGACTGGCAGCTTCGTGCAACACAGTACGCCCACCCTCCTGGATACGACGCGATGATTTTGTCGATTTGCTTGCTGCTCAGAAGTTTACCTAGGGATAGTAATGTTAGGCTAAGGAACGACGCAGACCGCAAATGAACGCGCCCAGCCCGGAGTCCCCTGCACCCGCGTTGTTTGAAACGGCGGTAAGTCTGCTGATATCCTCTCTTTTCACGAGAGCGCCGAGAAGAGTATCTTGAGTGGTAATTCTAATGAGAACGGAGTCATGGCTCGAATGATGTAGAACTTCACACACCTGGTACGCCAGCCAGTCCAAACCCTGGCAAGCGAGGACTCAGTCAAGTGCAGGAGGGTAAATTATGGCTCACTATACTCAACCTCCGCACAACAAAGTATCGCCAGATCTCACGCCCTTGACCGCCTCATCCGCGGATGTCCATACTTTGGACTTTGGAGCCTGCGTGTTTAGACTGTACAGTCTCGCCCATACCGCTGATATGGGAGAAAGGTTGGGTCTGAACGCAACAGATATGAGTACCCTCCCAGGTCGCCGTATGGCCAACATCATCATGGAGACGAGAGACTCCGGAGAGAGTGTCTTGCCGCCTACTTCACGGTGTGTATTCCCAAGATCCGGACCCCATGACTAACACAATAGCTCAGGGAACTAAAAAAGGGGCTGAATCATCGAAAGGGTAATGTATTCTCCGGGTGTCTGCTAGTACTGCACCAGTATTTATAAACCTGCACAGAAACCATCTCATCCGCACGACAGTCCAAGCAAGGAGTCGTGCAAACTAGTAGGAAGACAACGACAGTGACTTAACGAGCCTACTCAAACATCCGCCATCAACGCCTTCGAGCAGGCCCTCTGGGCCGCGCGAAGGCACTCCCTTGCGTCGCTGAGTTAAGAGTATTACTTGCTGTTGAATTACCGAAGCCTAACTCTTGCATGAGATACTGTTCTGTCAGCTCAGAAGGATCCGAGGTCTCAAGTTTCTTGGGTGCAAGCAAAAAGCTCGGCGTAGTTTCGAGGAATGCCTTTGCTTCCTTAAATATGAGCAAGGCGCCAGACGAGTACACCATTCGATATTTGATGGGCGAAGCACTCGGGCAAGAATAAATGAATACTACAGATTACAAGCAAGGTGAGGCCGCAGCGGTGCATTTCAAAGGACGGGAGGGGCATACTAATGTCACGTTTCGTGGCCGGGTAGGAATGTGGCCAGGCAAAGAGCGTGAAAGCTGACCATTCAAATTAGTCGGCCATACCGACCGGAGACATGACGACTCACAGGGCTCTGACGGAGGTATCAAAGAACTCAACGTGTTAGCCTGAGCTTCCGAATTCGAGTGGAGAACGATCGTTTCGGTCGATAACTCAATTTGCTATGGATATGCAACCATTTCAATCGCCAATAACCATTGAGCGTGTGCTGAGAGGACTCACCAAGATCACGACCTGACTCCCCTCTCCACGGCCTAGTTGCTTAACGGCATCTTCAGCCTCTGAGGACCATTTGTAACCCACTTTGCCGTCACCGAGGTGGTTTTGTCTGGCTCTGCTACCTTCATATACGTTTCCTGCTGCTTCCCTCTCAGCGGCCCTGATGTCAGCCATTTCCTGCTCGCGGGCACTCATTGGTTGAGGAGCAGTCTGATGTCGTTTATGCGCAGCATAAGCTTCCGGGGTAACATCTGCCTTGGATGTTGCGAAGAGGCTGTCAGTAAACACCGTGGATCCAAGGGACTTGGTCAGGGAGTTACGCGTAGAGGCGTAGAGCATCTTATCGTGAATATCAGAAGGTGTACTGTCTTCGTAAAGGAACCGATGGTGCCAGATGGACGCGTACTTTGTCTCTAACTTTGGCGCCGTCGGGAACATAACTAATCAGAAGCCATTCGGAGGACGGATCGTCCAGTCGTGTTAAGACGTAGCATGGATCTTTGTCGGATAGATAGGAGTCGAGCAATGCAAGATCCTCTTCTAACGATCCAACGACATCTATTGAGGCGACTGACACGAGTGATTCTGTTCCCGCTACGTGAGGATGCACCAGCGATGCGTGGATGAACGTTCTCGTACCATTTTGGATGACGACCTTTATGAAGCGGACGTTCCTCGTCTCTACAGCGGCAGAGAACGCTCGGGTTAATTCTGCAGAAAGACCAATGCCTGAGGTAGCTGTCATGGTCGTGTCGAGATGGGATATCTAAGCTGCGGAATACATCTTCGGACTCTTGACAGCCATCCGAACCAGTGCAAGCGTCTACTACAAGAATGGTGTGGGCGCTAAAGCCGTTGGTCGAGAGCCGGAGAAAGATTCATTTCTAGTACAGTGGTCTACCTTATACATTAATTTGGAATACGTATGGTTACAGTCGACTACTAGGTGCAAAAATATGTAGTATCAGAGTGCTAAAGGAGTGCTATCTTGATGGAAAGCCAACTATCGCATCCCAAGAGAACCCATGAAACTCGAAAGATCTAAACCTTCATATTCTTCCTCCGCAGGAAGGTCTTCAAGACCTTGCAGAATGTTCTTTTGACCAACCGGACCAGATGTATCTTTGGCCTTCTTCGCCGCAGCTGCAGTATCCTCTTCCTCAGAAGTACGCCTGAACAGATCGAGGACGAGGTCGGTGTCCATCGTTCCCAAGCCAGTATTCTGTTGAGTGACGACGGAATTTGCGATGTTTAGTTTGAAGCGTTGCAGGCTGTAATGAGAACATCTAGTAGCCGCAACCTAGGAAGATCGTTCACACGTACCCCATGATCTTTTCCTCCAGGGTCCCTTTCGTAATCAGACGGTACACGTTGACAACCTTCTTCTGACCAATACGGTGAGCTCGATCCATGGCCTGCAGATCTTTCATGGGATTCCAGTCGTGCTCCACAAAAATAACCGTATCGGCCCCTGTCAGGGTCAAACCCAATCCACCGACATGTGTTGTCAGCAGAAGGCAATCGATGCTAGGGTCTGCGTTAAAGGTTTGAACGATAGCATGCCGTTTATTTGGGTCTGTGCTCCCATCGAGTCGCATGTAGGTCACAGAGGGCATGTGTTGCTTGAAGAGGTCATTCTCGATTATGTTCAGCATTTGCTTCATTTGGCAGAAGATTAGAGCTCGATGCTGAGAAAAGGCGCCAGTACTCGTTTCTGCGATGCCTTCTAAAGCATCTGTCTTTCCCGAATCGGAGCCAACAGGAAGGCCCCCTCCAATGCCACAGTCAATCAACAGTTGACTAGGAGCAAGCATTAATATCAGACAGCAGTAAAAATAGAATAAGTCATACCGCAAAGCCTGCAATTTTGGCGCGTGTTGGATATCGTTGAGGTCCTCAACCTTGCATCTCGCCTTGGCCAGAGCCGCCGTCACGGCGTCCGCGTTAGTTCCCATGACCAGTGAAGGGTGGTTACAAAGCTTCCGAAGGTACTGAAGTGACTGGAAAACATGCTGCTGGGAACTGTCCTTAGCCGTCTCGGTGGACTTGGAGCGGATAACGTCCTCCGCCTCAACTTTCGCCTGCGATTTGGAAAAGTCGTCGTAAAGTGTTTTCTGGATCTCGGATAACTCGCAATAGTAGTCTTGAATTATCTTCGGTGGTAAATCATTGAGCACGTCCTCCTTTAGACGGCGGAGCAGGAACGGTAGAACTTGCTTGTGCAGTGCCTCAAGTGCCAATGCGGCTGGAGCAATGCGTGAATACAAAACCAGAGTCACTATTGAACAGGAACTCACCAGCTTCGCCAGATTTCGCCTTTCCGTCACGATTTGACAGAATCGGTTTGCTGAATCTCTCGTTGAACGAGGTCTCTGTACCCAAGAACCCTGGCATCAAGAAATCGAATAGACTCCATAATTCAAGAACATTATTTTGTATCGGAGTGCCTGATAAAATCAACCGATGCTGCGCCTGTATGGCTTTTACCGCCTTCGTCAGTTTTGTCTTAGCATTCTTGATGACATGGCCTTCATCAAGGATGCAATATAGCCAATTTATGTCTTCCAGGCTGGAGATGTCATTGCGCACCACTTCGTACGAGGTGATGATGACGTCCTTGGTGGATATCTTCGATAGGATCTTAGTACGTTCTTTCGAATTGCCAACATAGAGGATCGGACGAAGATTCTCGGTATACTTCAGTATCTCGTAGTACCAATGGCCGGTAAGCGTAGGCGGACATATGATCAGGGACGGCAGGTGGACGGAGTCTGCCGATTTCGTTTCTTCGTATTTTTTTGCCCGTTCGGCGTATTTACCGGCCAATATACAAATTGATTGAAGAGTCTTGCCGAGACCCATATCTGTAGTGCATGAGCGCGAGGTGTTCTCGAGATACAATGTCACAAGAGGTTCTTACCATCGCAGAGAATACCATGTAGTTGATACTTGGCCAGGAAGGCCAACCAATTCACGCCATCTTGTTGGTATTTGCGAAGTTCCGCTTTGATGGGTACGGGAATCGTATACGGCTCCACCTTGCTGCCGTCAAGAAGTTGGGTAAGAAACTTCCGTTCTTCTTCACGTCGCTTCAAGAGTTCCTCCGAGAAACCTGGCGGATCGGGCAAACCAGCCTAACAAATGCGTTCGAAAAGCCAGAGGGACTGATTTTCACTCGATAAACGTACCTCTAATGGCACCATCTTAACCAGTGAAGCAAAGGTGTTGGTTGCAGTTGACCGTATATCATCGTCTGAATCACTCATCCTACCAAGCACTGGGACGATGAGGAAGAGAACATAAGGAAGAGTT
>JANFAA010000195.1:0-41897 GCA_024663435.1 Pisolithus sp. B1 | reverse complement strand
CCCTTGTCCCAACCTCGCCGACGGAGTGGCCTAGAGCACGGCGGCTCGGATACACTTATTGTGGGCTGAATTAGAAGCAAGAGCACTAACTTTTTTTTGCTCCCGTAGGTTCTCATTGCAAACAATGGTGATTAGATACCTCTTCTATCAAGAGGTGTTACTTACCATTACAAAGGTATCGCTGCCGTTAAGGAGATCCGTTCCATTCGTCCAATGGAGTTACGAAACCTTTGGAACCGAGAGAGCCGTTGAATTCACCGTCATGGCTACTCCTGAAGATTTAAAGGTCAACGCAGAGTATATTCGAATGGCAGACCAGTATATCGAGGTACCCGGTGGCACGAATAAACAATAACTATGCCAACGTGGACCTTATCGTCGATGTTGCCGAGCGTGCAGGCGTGCATGCAGTCTGGGCTGGCTGGGGTCACGCATCCGAGAACCCGAGATTGCCGGAGAGTCTCGCTGCGTCTAAGAACCGGATTGTTTTCATCGGTCCACCTGGGAGTGCTATGCGAAGCTTGGGAGATAAAATCTCCAGTACAATCGTTGCACAGAGCGCCCGATGTACCAACGATGGCCTGGTCCGGTACAGGCATAACCCAGACGACGCTCACCGAACAAGGTTTTGTCGCCGTGCCCGACGATGTTTACCAATCGGCATGTGTGACAACAGTGGAAGAAGGTTTAATCCGGGCTGAGCAAATCGGGTGGCCCGTCATGATTAAAGCTAGTGAAGGAGGCGGAGGGAAGGGTATTCGAAAGGTCGAACATCCCGACACTTTCAGAAACGCGTTCCATGCTGTTGCTGGAGAAATTCCCGGTAAAGATGTTATTCTTTTGTCGCTAATGCTGTTCTAACCTATTACAGGTTCGCCCATCTTCATTATGAAGCTCGCCGGGCAAGCCCGTCACTTGGAGGTTCAGATCTTAGCTGATCAATACGGAAATGCTATCTCATTGTTCGGACGTGACTGTTCCGTCCAGCGTCGTCATCAAAAGATCATCGAAGAGGCACCCGTCACTATCGCCAAGGAAGACACTTTTGAGCAAATGGAACGTGCAGCAGTTCGGCTTGCCAAGCTCGTCGGTTATGTCAGTGCTGGTACTGTTGAATGTATGTGACTTGAGTTTTTCAATCTCGGGTTTATGCTCATGAACCGTTCTAGACCTGTACAAGCCCATCAGAAGACTTGTTCTATTTCCTGGAGCTCAACCCACGTTTACAAGTTGAACACCCTACGACCGAGATGGTCACTGGCGTTAACCTCCCAGCCGCGCAGTTGCAGGTTGCCATGGGTTATCCCTTTACACCGCATTCGACATATCAGACAGTTGTTCGGCGTCGCTCCAAATGCTTCATCAGAGATTGACTTTGACATGATAAAGCCCGAATCGAATCAACTGCAGCGTAAACCGCATCCGAAAGGTCACGTCGTCGCCGTCCGTATCACTGCTGAAAACCCAGATGCAGGCTTCAAGCCTTCGTCAGGATCGTTGCAGGAGCTCAACTTCCGTTCGAGTAAAAACGTTTGGGGATATTTCTCGGTCGCTTCCGCTGGTGGGCTTCACGAGTTCGCCGATTCACAATTCGGCCACATCTTCGCGTATGGTGAAGATCGTAGTGAGAGTCGGAAGAACATGATTGTCGCACTCAAGGAACTCAGTATTCGCGGTGACTTCAGGACGACTGTTGAGTATCTCATCAAGCTTCTGGAGCTGGAGGCGTTCAAAGACAATACTTTCACTACGGGTTGGCTCGACTCTCTCATTAGCAGCAAGCTGACTGCCGAGCGTCCCGATGCCATTCTTGCTGTTGTCTGCGGTGCCGTTACCAAAGCCCACCTCGCTGCTGAAGCATGCCTCAGCGAGTATAAACGGATTTTGGACAAAGGTCAAGTTCCCGTGCGCGACCTCCTCAAGACTGTTTTTAGCGTGGACTTCATCTATGAGAATACCCGCTACAACTTCACGTGCGCGCGGTCATCAAGGACTATGTGGACGCTTTTCTTGAATGGTGGCCGAACGATGGTGGGAGCACGCCCTCTCGCAGACGGCGGTCTACTTGTCCTTCTCGATGGTCGTAGTCACTCCGTGTATTGGAGAGAGGAAGTCGGCGCACTGCGTCTAATGGTTGACGCCAAAACGTGCCTTATTGAACAGGAGAACGATCCTACCCAACTCCGGAGTCCCAGCCCTGGAAAGTTGATCCGCCTCTTAGTTGACAGTGGTGACCACATCAAGGCCGGAGAACAATACGCTGAAATTGAGGTTTGCTTGCCCAGTGTGGTATTCTGAACTCCGTCCTGATCATCTGACAGGTCATGAAAATGTATATGCCTCTCGTTGCTGCTGAGGACGGTGTCGTGCAGTTCGTCAAACAGCCTGGCGTCAGCCTCGAGCCAGGTGACATTCTTGGTATTTTGACGCTTGACGATCCCGCTCGCGTTAAACATGCCAAGCCGTTTGATGGCCTCCTTCCGCCCATGGGCTACCCTGGCATCGTAGGCAACAAACCTTACCAACGGTATTTGCGTTGCATAGGTACACTCAACGATATCCTGGAAGGTTACGACAACCAAGCTATCATGGCGTCGACATTCAAGGAGCTCATCGAAGTGCTCCACGACCCCGAATTGCCCTACTCCGAGGTTAATGCCATCCTGTCTGCACTCTCTGGTCGCATGCCCTCGAGACTTGAAGATGGCATTCGAGCGGCTATTGATACTGCCAAGACCAAAGGCGATGCGCAAGAATTCCCGGCCGTTCGCATCAAGAAAGTTCTGGAGCATTACATTCAAGATTCGATCCTCCCTCAAGACCGAGCCATGTTCCGCACACAACTAGGCGCACTATACGACGTTCTTGAGCGTTTCATGGGTGGACTCAAGGGCCACGAAGTGTATACCCTTGCCAATCTGCTCTCCTCCTATGAGTCTACGGAGAAGCTCTTTGGTGGAAGTATAGAGGCGCGTGTTTTAAATCTCCGGGAACAGTACAAAGATGATCTTGATAAAGTTGTCGCCCTCGTTTTGAGTCACACCAAGGCGCAGAGTAAATCCAAACTCGTTCTCTCCATCTTAGATTACGTGAAGTCAAGCGGACTGCCCGTGTCGAATCCCGAAGGTCGGCTCTACCAAGTACTGAGCAATCTCGCTGCGCTCGAGTCCAAGTCAGTCGTTGTCTAGTTTGCTTTTCGGCAACTATACTGATCAAACCGTAGATCATCGACGACTGCTTCGTTGAAAGCTCGTGAAGTTTTGATCCTTGGGCAAATGCCATCATATGAGGAGCGTCTCGTCCAGATGGAGGCCATCCTGAAAGCCTCCGTGACTTCTAGCGTTTACGGCGAACAGGGGGCTGCAAGCGGGTGAGGAAAGCAGTCATATGAAACCTGACATCTTTTGACACGATGTAGAACTCCTTCTGCGGAGGTCTTACGCGAACTTAGCGATTCTCGCTACACGGTCTACGATGTGCTTCCATCGTTCTTTTCTCACACAGATCCACATGTCACCATGGGTAAGTTGTTGGGATTGCGAAAGCAAAAAAACCCTACTGATTTCTCGGATAGCCGCCCTTGAAGTTTATGTCCGCCGTGCTTACCGAGCATATTCACTTCTCTCCATCGACTACGAAGAGGGTGATGGTTTAGATGACGGGGATATTCCTACGGCGGTGACTTGGCGATTCAATCTAGGTCGCTCTCATTCTCCTCCTGCGACGCCCCGAGTGAATACACCGTGAGTGTTCCAGTCGCTGACCTTCAACAAATTTCAGCCGCTGAATTGCACACATAGTGATCCAAGGCGCCAAGGATCAGTCAGCGATTTGACTTATCTTATCAGCCGCAACCACTCACAGCCCGTCCGTATGGGTGTCATCGCTTCGTTCTCAGACTTGCCGGCCCTTTCACGTGGGTTCGAGAAAGTGGCAGCTCTTCTTCCCGTTTTCGACGTCGGCGAATTCCAAAGTCGCTATGGTAGCACAGAGCCCCCTAACGTCTTGAACCTTGCCCTGCGCATCTTCGAGAAGGCGGATGACATGCCGGAGGAAGCGTGGGCGGAGCAGCTAACTCAATTTGTCAATGAGCGCAACCCCACTCTGGTCAAGCGAGGTGTCCGTCGAATCAGCATTCTCATCTGCCGGCGCGGCCAGTACCCCATGTACTTTACGTTCAGGAGCTCCAACCGCGCCTGGTCGGAAGAACAGGCCATCCGTAACATAGAGCCAGCGCTGGCATTCCAGCTTGAACTTAGCCGCCTTTCCAACTATAAGCTTACCCCGGTCTTCGTCGAGACAAAGCAGATTCATATCTACCATGCTGTGGCCCGCGAAAACCAGCTGGACAGCCGGTTCTTCATCCGTGCTCTTGTTCGTCCCGGACGTCTCCGTGGAACGATGAGTATGGCGGAGTATCTCATCTCAGAGACGGACCGCCTTGTGACCAGTATCCTGGATGCGCTCGAGGTTGTCAACGCCCAATACCGGAATGCAGATTGCAACCACATTTTCATGAACTTTGTTTACAACCTTGCGGTTTCTTATGAGGATGTTTTGGCAGCTATCTCTGGCTTCATTGAGCGTCATGGCAAACGACTCTGGCGTCTCCACGTCACTGGATCGGAAATTCGCATCGCGCTTGAGGACAGCGAGGGCAACGTCACTCCCATCCGCTGCATTATCGAGAACGTCTCCGGCTTCGTCGTCAACTTCCATGGGTACCAGGAAATCACTACTGATAAGGGCACCACTATACTCAAATCAATTGGAGAGAAGGGTCCTCTTCACCTCCAGCCAGTCAGCCATGCGTACCCTACAAAGGAGTCGTTGCAGCCCAAGCGCTACCAAGCACACCTTGTGGGCACGACATACGTCTACGACTTCCCGGAATTATTCTCCAAGGCGCTTCAAAATATCTGGATTAAGGCCCGCAGTCAAGATTCCTCTCTTAATCTTCCCAAGAAATTCCTAGAAGCGAAAGAACTTGTCTTAGACGAACACGACGAACTTACTGAGGTCGACCGTGCTCCTGGAAACAATACATTTGGTATGATTGCGTGGGTGTTTACTTTGAGGACACCCGAGTTCCCAGATGGTCGCCAGGCCGTCGTCATCGCCAATGATATCACATACAAGATTGGCTCGTTTGGTCCGGTGGAAGATCAGTTCTTCTTCCTCGCAACGAAGTATGCAAGGGCTCGTGGTCTCCCCCGAATTTACCTCTCCGCCAACTCCGGTGCGCGCATAGGGTTGGCCGAAGAAGTCATGAACCTCTTCTCTTGCGCCTGGTATGAAGAAGGCAACCCAGAGAAAGGGTTCGAATATCTCTATCTGACTCGCGAAAATTTCCTCCAAGTACAGGAGAAGGCCGCCTCTGCTATCCGCACAGAAGAGATACAGGTCAATGGAGAGCTCCGCTACAAGATCACGGATATTATTGGTCTCCAAGATGGCCTAGGTGTGGAGTGTTTGAGGGGATCTGGCCTCATCGCTGGGGAGACATCGCGTGCATATGATGATATCTTCACCATCACCCTGGTAACTGCACGCTCCGTTGGTATCGGTGCCTATTTGGTTCGCCTTGGTGAACGTGCGGTCCAAGTCGAGGGGCAGCCAATCATTCTGACCGGTGCCCCTGCGCTAAACAAAGTCTTGGGTCGGGAAGTCTACGCGTCGAACTTGCAGCTCGGTGGTACTCAAATCATGTACAAGAATGGAGTTTCCCATTTGACCGCTAGCAGCGACCTGGAAGGTGTAACGCACATTCTTCAGTGGTTGTCATATGTCCCGCGGGCGAAAGGCGATTCTCTTCCTGTTCGTGAAACGTCGGACACGTGGGATCGAGAGATCGGCTATGTACCACCGAAAGGTGCTTATGATCCACGTTGGTTTCTCGAGGGTAAAGTGGATGAGCAGACATCGCAGTATCTCTCTGGCTTCTTCGACAAAGGCTCTTTCCAGGAAACCCTCGGCGGTTGGGCACAAACTGTTGTCGTTGGTCGTGCAAGACTGGGAGGCATACCCACGGGTGTAATTGCCGTTGAGACTCGAACGATCGAGCGGATTGTCCCCGCGGATCCTGCCAATCCCGCATCCTTCGAACAGCGTGTGATGGAGGCAGGACAAGTCTGGTACCCCAATTCAGCCTACAAGACGGCGCAGGCCATATTCGACTTCAATCGGGAAGGGCTTCCGCTCATCATCTTTGCCAACTGGCGTGGTTTCTCTGGTGGTCAGCAGGACATGTACGACGAAGTCTTGAAGCAGGGTTCCAAGATCGTCGATGGTCTATCGAGCTACAAGCAGCCTGTCTTCGTCTATATCGTTCCGAACGGCGAGTTGCGTGGTGGAGCATGGGTCGTCCTAGATCCCTCTATCAACTCGCAGAAGATGGAGATGTACGCAGACGTCGAAGCCCGTGCCGGTGTACTCGAGCCCGAGGGCATCGTCGAAATCAAGATGCGCCGTGATAAGATCTTATCTTTAATGGAGCGCCTTGACTCGACTTATGCGTCACTCAAGGCAGACAGCAAGGATTCTAGTAAGACTGCAGAAGAGAGAGCCAAAGCGTCGCAGGCATTGGCGGAAAGAGAGAGCCTTCTTCAACCAATCTATAAGCAAATTGCATTGTTATATGCTGACCTACATGAGTACGTGGTTTGCTTCTCCACCCGAAGCCGTTTGTACTTAGCCCCTACAGTCGAACTGGCCGTATGGAAGCCAAAGGATGCGCTAGGCCTGCCGTATGGAAGCAAGCTCGCCGGTACTTCTACTGGCGTCTTCGTGCACGACTTGCGCGCTCGGCGGCAATGGACACACTTGCTGAGGGTAATCCAGAGGCTCGTCCTGAACTTCTGGCTAAAGTTTTGGATTCTGTCGTCTCCATTTCTCCTGTTGACGACCGTGCCCTGGCAACGGCCTTCGAGGAGCTCGACCTTACGCCAGTTGCGACCCAACTCAAGACTGAGTACCTGTTGCAACGTTTCCTCGACGCCGCCCAGCAAAATCGCAAAGCAACAGTTGATGGCGTCGTGCGACTCGTGGACTCCTTCTCCGACGAGGAACGGCAACTCGTACAGTCCGCTCTCCAAAATGCTCGCTCATCTGGTACGTATACTTCGGTATCTACAATCATGTCACCTGATTATTGTCATACAGGACCTCCATCGTATACATTTGCTAACTAACCTGGAGTGCTTTCGGGATACTAGCTCATGGCTATCGTCTCGACCTCTCTCTGCACAGTTCCCTCGTATTTCATATGCCCACGATTTATACACAATGACTAGCACAGAGTACAGACATAACGTAGACCTGTTGTAATACCACTTATAGTAACCATAGCTATGGATACGATTATGATCCAACACCTTGGTTGACTCGGATTTCGCTAATTTCAAGTAATGGGTCCGAGTCGCCGTGTCAGAGCGCCATAACGTAGTAGTACTCCCTACCAGGTGAGTGCGGCACTGAGCGAGCGCTTTGAAGGGCGGACCGCACCGAAGTCGGCGTTCTTTGTCAGACAAGGACTTCACAAGTAACGCAAACCCACTGATCAATCGATGCTTTACGATCTTGCTGGGCGGTGTCGAGGAAACGTTGCAAACACGATCTCCTCCATACTCCCGGACATCGGTCATGCTGATGAATATGTCCGCAATACTATGGCCCCGCCTTTCCTGTTGTCGCGTCTGCACTGGGTATCCCGGCCTCACTGCTACCGATGTCCGGATCGTCCAGTGGATTGCCATCATGACAGGCTGTGCTGTCCTTCCCATTCGCGCAGCCTTGTTGGCTGTATTGTTCACGGACTCACGGATGAGCCGCAGAAATTGCAGGCAATGACCACGCTTGCTATTACTGCTCTGACTGAAGCGACTGTGCTCTACGGAATCGAATCCTTCGACGAAATTTTAAGGCCGCTGTGGCTTGGTATTCGCCAGCATCGTGGAAAGGGTCTTGCCGCCTTCTTGGAGGTGATTGGTTTCATCATTCTTCTCATGGACCCAGAATATGCTTCGTACTACACGAAGGAGGTTGCGGTCATTTTGATATGTGAATGCCAGACGTCAGATGAAGAGATGCAGAAGGTTGTTTTAAAAGTCGTTAAGCAATGCGCTGCCACCAAAGATGTAACCGCTCAGTCTATCAAACAAGACATTCTTCCAGATTTCTTCAAGTCATTTTGGGTCCGTCGAATGGCCCTGGTCAGGCGCAACTATCATCAAGTGATAGAAACAACTGCTGAACCCGCACTGAAAGCCGGAGTCTTCGAGATTTTGGAGCGCATTGTGAACCAGTTGAAAGACAAAATAGAACCCTACCGCAAGATGCTCATGGAGACTATCACGAATGTCGTCGCTACTCTTGGTGTCTCTGACATCCATGAATGTTTGGAGGTGCATCTCGTCTGATGGCATCACACACTTCTTCCAGGAGCAGACTATGGAGGATCAAGTCATGCTGGACGGGTTTGGCACTGTTGTCGATGTGCTAGGTTCGCGTGAAGCCCATACCTCACCCAGATCGTCTCCACCATCCTCTGGCAGTTGAAGAACAAGGGTGTCAAAGTCAACGGGCTGCTGATCTCACTACACGAGTCGCTATTGTCATGTAGAACCATACTATGGTCTATGCAATTTTGCTACCTTTCCGCTACCCGCGACATCTTACGGATGCCTCAAATTACAACTAAATTACTTGGTGCACGTTATCACGTCCAGTACCATTGCAAGCCCAATTCAATCAGAATTCTGCATTGGTTTATGACATTCGACTCTTGGGAGGCAGTAGCCAGCATAGCAGTGCATAGAAGTTATATATCCGGTCACTTTTCTCTGATATATCAACGCTTGATCTCTGCAGTGGATAGTCTCTCAAGAATGCCGGTTGTGAAGTCATACAGCAGTCCATGCACCAAGACGGGCCGATTGTCAGACCATTTGAGGATGGTTTCCTTCAGGCTGAGCATATTTTCCACCTGAAGTTTCACGTTTTCTGTCGTAGCCTGTTCAAGTGTCAAGTCAGGGGATCCCTGCCAGAGTCCTCTGAGACGTTCTACTAGGGGCGCAAGCCACGAGCTGAGTGGATCTAGTACATCGGAAGAAAGATGGAACTCCGCCCCCTCTTCCTCAGTGACGGGCTGAGCGCAGGGTCGGGATGCCTCATGTGCAGCTATCACACCACCGCACTTCCTATGACCAACAATTGCCACTGCACAGGAAAACATATAGAAGAGTTTATACCGACAGCATTGGGAGGACAAACCATTCTGGACTTTCAAAGGTCCAATGGCATACGCGAGGACTGCCAATGCATTGGTGTCCTGTGTGGGAAATTGGCTAAAGCATGGACGTCAGTTTCGTATGCGCGATGCTGATGTAATTGACTTTACTTGGCAATGTTCCTGTGGACGAAGACATCGCCAGGCCTGACAACCGTAATGTCCCCCTCCAATATCCTGGAGTCTGAGCATCCAATCCAAAGGAGCTGTCGTGGGAGATGGATCAAGCAGTCCAAGTGAATTCACGACCAGTTTTTACCTTTGGTCTTTGGTCTTTTTTAGGTTCTGGAAAATAGCAAGGAGTTTTAGTCTTCGTGACTGACGCCCACTGTGAATTGACTTCGATGATAGATGGAACGACATTTCGTATATCGTACAAGGAACATGGCGAGTCCGGGTGACCTTGACACATAGTAGGTGGATTGCAATTTCTGGGAAGTAAAAAGGTCTCGTTACACGACTCCTTTTAAACGTTCCAGGAATGCGTTCAACGTGTGTGGCCGTTATCAAAGTTCATCGATTGAAGGGCGTTACTGATGCTGCATTCAGCATCATGGACAGACGCAAATTGCAAGCTGCAGATTTCAGCCCGGTCACACCCTCATGACCATACATGAAAACCACATCAGCCCGTATCACGCCGAATTCGTTATGTCCCTAAAATGTGACACGACATTTCACACTGAGTGTCTTTCCCCATTGGTGGATGTTTTGAGGAACTACTATGCTGACAGAGGCACCCAGTATATCCTCGGCACAGAAAACGAACATCTAGAGTGAAGAATAATGTCGGCGTTCTGTGTGCATAGTCAGCCGGGGGGGGGTTATGGTTACAGAAATCATTCACAATGAACGAGAAGATCCGCTCGTGCCTCAATACAGGCTAGCTGGGTGGGAGTGAATAGGGAAATGCTGTGAGGTGGTTGTTTTCCTTTCTTTTTTGACTGGGAAGTGCCTATGACTCACATATAGTAGTCACACTTAGTCACAATTCATGGGTAGCCCACATGCCACAATGCCAACACTCATGGACAGCCCACAGTGGGCCTGCCAAATGAATAATGATATGACACATAAGCAGGCCTGAGTGCCAGGAGTGACAGTAACATATGAGCAGGCCTGTTGTTAAGGAGTGAACTGAATATGTGTAACACATGAATGGGCCCACTGACCCCATATACTGTATAAACAAATGTGTGGGCCCATCCAACTAATAGATAGGGCATCTCAAATCATAGGCTGGCCTGTCAGTGATATAGGTGAGAGCATGCAATTCAGGGTTGGGCCAGTGCAATTAAATGAGGTAGGCTGGCACAACTCATGGACTGGCCCTCCCATGAAAAGAAATGGGACAGTACAACTCATGGATGGGCCAGCCAAACAGATGGGGTTGGCCAGCACAGCTTATGTGCTGGCCCATCTGCAATATGGAGGGAGATGGTGCAACTCACACATGGGCCAGCACAACAAATGAGGCAGGCTGGCACAACTAATGGGTTGGCCTGTCCATAATGAGAAATGAGACAGTACAACTCATGGATGGGCCAGCCAAACAGATGGGGTCAGCCGGCACAACTTATGGGCTGGCCCATCTGTGATATGGAGGGAGACAGTGCATCCCATGGATGGGTCAGTGTGACAAATGAGGCAGACTGGCACAACTCATGGGTGGGCCCATCAATAATAAGAAATGAGACAGTACAACTCATGGATGGGCTGGTCAAACAGATGAGGTCAGCCAACACAACTTATGGGCTGGCCCATCTGTGATATGGATGGAGATGGTGCATCCCATGGACAGGCCAGTGTGACAAATGAGGCAGACTGGCACAACTAATGGGCTGGCCCATCCATAATAAGAAATGAGACAGTACAACTCATGGACTGGCTGGTCAAACAGATGAGGTCAGCCAGCACAACTTACAGGCTGGCCTGTCTGTGATATTGAGGGAGATGGTGCAACTCATTGATGGGCCAGTGTGACAAATGAGGCAGGCTATCACACCTGTGAATCCCACATATATCTGCTAATTAGCTTTGGTAATGATGTGTGATGACACTGCTAACATGCAAGGGATATGCCTATATACACACTCCTGCAATATCTCTCAGATATTGTCAGACCTTTGAGCCAAGTTTTTGAAAGTATGCTAGTTATGCTTCCCACATTACTATATTTGTCTGGCATTGTTCCTGGCATGACTTGCCAAAGTCCCAGCATCACCTGTCACAGTGAGTGCACCCCCATGCTCGTCATTGCCAACAATGAGCATGCATATCTCAACAATGGATGGGCTGTTCAGTGTTGGGATTTTTTCTATGTAATCCATCTCCAATGTAGAGTACAACTTGGCATTGTGACACTAAACATTGTAACTATGGATGTCTCAATATTATGATTGTTGTATTTGTCATGTTACTTGTATCACGTGCTTGCTGTCAAGTGTCATGCACACCACACAGCCTGCATGATCTGACCTACCAGTGCATGCAAGTGTGCCAATGCCACCCATCACAGCAAGCATGCTCCCACACCCACTGCCACAAACAGTGAGCACCCATATCTCAAGAATGGCTGAGCCATTTGGTGTCGGGCTTTTTTTGGTATGGAGAGAAATAGGATTATGGTCGTATTGTCATATACATGGTAAGAAAATTGTGCATCACTCCAGATCAAAGCTTACCTCCAGTACATCTTGGAGGGTGTGGGATGCCTCCTCTACCTCATGTTCTATATCTTCTTCTTCCAAGTCTTGGTGAGTGTCCCCATGCAGGGGTTGAGATGACAGGGGCTGCTGTATAGGTGCTAAAAGATAGGAAGGTATGACGATGTTGGGTTCAATATTGCTCTCACCTGGCCCCTTCAAAGCACTTTCACCAGGGTGTAGAGTACCAGAGAACCCTGGAAGTATTGCTATGTCATGCAAGTGCTTCAAATGGGAACCATTGAACTGCAAGTGGTGCTTGCAACAATGAGAAACTTGGTGGGCGAGGGCAGAGTGAATATTGCTAATTTTCTCCTCACAGGTATGCAGGAAGCGTTCCTCATCACACATATAGGTGATGACTCAACAAATTTCGATGTTGAGGCATTCAATCTCCTCCTCAGCTCAGTGCATCTTGAAATAAGTGTCTATAGCAAAGCGAGCAGTTGGGTGTGCCCAAGGATGCTGTGAGATGTCTTCACACATATCCCTGAGCAGGTCAAAGTCAGCTAGAAAGGTATATTCAATGACTTGTTCCCATCGCAACATCTGGCAGGGAGGTCACACAGCCAGTGCACACTTGTTGTAGCGGTTGAGCGTGACCTTGATTGCTGTAGAACGAGTTTGTAGAGCCTTAGCAATATGTTTCTGTAGCTTGTAGCCTTAAAAGCAAGTGTCAGCTAAGATGCAACTCGAACCAGGCTACAAATGTACCTGTTCCTGCCCTGTTCATCTTGGTCAGTTTGAAGAGCCATGCTACCACAAGGCTTTCAAGATTGTCCAGCACATGGTGATACTCCTGATTTGCCACAAGATGGCCTGCGTCTTGCCATTCCTTGTCCTCCAGAACCCAATGCCATGAAATATTCAGCTTATGCTCCAGATCTTGCACAAGGAGTAATTCCCTATTGTAATTTTCTTGTGCATGTCAGCACAAGGTCTCATTCTGCCATGTAACCCTTGTGTCACCACTGTAGGCCATAGTGCCTACTGGCTCAAACACATTCCATGTATCCAGGATCTCGCAAAGCTGTTGGCTGCATTGTCTTCAGTTATTATATGAGGAGCAGCACAGTAGTTCTTACCTACTCACTTCTAACTTCCCCAGCCTCTGCCAATATTCCATGTGCAATGTTTCCTCCAGTGGCTCACAGCTAAGTCCTTCAAGGTATTCTTTCTCTTCCTCCAGCCATCTGTAGAAGGTGTTATCATCATTGATGGACAAATCATGCTTGAGATTTGGAAGGATAGTCTTGCCATCACAAATAATTGCCAATGCCTGTTTATAGTTATTGAAAGGAAAGTTAGCTGAGAAACATTAATTAATGATGCCAGCATTAGTGATAACAAGCATGACATACTAAGATTCACATATACTTCAAAATGATCACTTGCTGTCAGTGGAACGCAGTTGCATATCGAACAGTAGAAGTGAGTGCATTGGACTTGGAGAATGTATGTTCACAGGTCTCTAAGTCCTCAAGTCCAAGACCTTCCACATATAATGTAAGATGCGGCAGTTGGCACAAGCGGTGATGGGCATGGCCTGATGGAAGGCACCAACCAAGCAGGTGTGGTTTAAGACATGTGCTTGGGACCCGAGAGCACTTCTTGTGAGTGTGGTTTGAAATCAGCATCCAATATTGTACCTGCCCCCAAGGCCATCACTGAAGGCAGTCATGAGCTTCAATACCACTGCCAGTGGATATTTTGCACTTCAATATTCAACTTGGAAAGTGACATCAATGGAACACAACAGAAACTTACTATTTGCCACTCTGGACCATGTCTACTATCAATAGACATGTTCCATGATGACAAACTGCTATAAAGATACCAGTCTCGTCATAAACACCCCATGCTTTCCTGGTTTTCACATTGTCCATATTCTTCCATCATCCAGTGCAGGGATTGGTGTCTGAGTCCTGCGCAAAGTCATTATCATAGCATAGATAGAACCAGATAAACTTACTTTGTCGGAGAAGGGATCTGTATTCCCAGTCATGTCAAACTTGTTGACATATTCACAAGACAAGTAACAACTACTTGTAAGTACTTGACTGGTGGGCAGATCATGAGACAATGGAAGATGGCTGTCTTCAATCTTGTCTGGAAGGCACCATAAGATGTGTTTGAGCAAATCATTCCCATCCATTGCATAAAGTAACTTAAACTTGAGCTCAGGCTTGCCAGTTAGCTTGTAAGTGCAAGCTGCACATGCATGTTTCAAACACCAGTCTTCTGAATCCCATTGTAGCACCTGGGACATGATTGAATCCATGTGGGCATGGATTTGAAGATACAAGTTGAATGCAATAGTAAATTGATGAGATAAGTAGCACTGAAAAGTAACCTTTGAGAGGGGGCTTTAATACAAACAAGATGAGGATAGAAATCTAACTTACACCCTGCAGGTTGCAAAGAGTTTTGATGAAGGTTTGGATGGAAAAATGTGGACTATGGAGCCATGCGATATGAAAAAACTCCAGCACCCCGAAAGTCACTGCAGTTGTGGGGTGAATGGGGGAGCAGGGAATGACACCCTGACATATGAGAGCTGATGTGATGTAGTGGTCAGTTGCCCATACACCAAGGGTGACTTTTTCTGCACCTACCAGATAGTCACCAAGGCAATGAGCCAGCTCCATAATATGTAATACAGCAGACTTACAGTAAACATTGATAACATGCACCATCCACAATGCAGCACTGCTGCTATCATTGTTGAATTTCGGGAAGTACTCTTTACTCCTTTCCTTTGTCCATGTGTAACTCCAGTCTAGGTAGGCTTGAGTGAGTGCAGGTAATTGTTGACTGAATGCCTCATTTTGAAGAAGAATATGATCGCAACACGTTCAGTAATCCTTCCTCTGTGGGCCTTTGCAACTATAACTGCAGGAAAACAGGTGAGTAACCTTGTTAGGATCTCCACACTATTTTCTTACTCTTTGAAAAGTTCACCCAACAGCTCCTGTGCAAGGTCTGTTAGCTCTCCCCCAGCATTACTTACCTCAAGTTGTTCAGTGCCATCCAAAACATCCTCGAAAGTTATATTCCCTCCATCTTCCCACTCGCATTCCTGGTCCTTATTTCTTTCTTCATGCAAAGCCTTGAGGGCTTGTCACTCTTTGGGCATCATTCCTTCCAATTGGTGAGTAGCTTGGTTCAATAAACTGAACATACAAATTACTCACTCTCAAGTGGTTCCTGCTGACATTTTCTTGCTGCAGCAGCCAACTCCACAAGGGCTTTATGCCAATACATGGTATGTTTTGGCCTCCCTTGTGGTCCATCACTTTGTACTGATTTGATTTCTCGTATGCAGCGCAATGATAGGTTCGTTCTGTTGTGCTTCATGTTAGTGTGTTTCATACTTATGTTATCCATGGGTATGACTATTGCACCCGGTGTAGGGAGTGAGTACTCCCCACTAGGATATTTCTTTTATTTTATAGTTTTTTACTTTTACTTTTATTTCTGTTCATTTACTTTAGACTTTACTTAGTTTCGAAGTTAGACATGTGATGTGGCTTATATAAGCCCGTTGTAGGGAGAGTATTCTCCCTACTAGGAGATTTGTTTTATTTTATTGTTTTTACTTTCCTTTTGTTTCACTTCATTTGCCTTAGATATTTACTTAGTGTTTCGAGTTTAGACACGTGATGTGGCTTATATAAGCCACTCGCACACTTACACTTTACTGTACCTACTTACAAAAAAAAATAATAATGAAGTACAGAGTTACGAGTTCAAGTCAAGTTTGAGAAGGCTTCGAGTGGCCTTATTCAGTGTTCAGACTGCTTCAGACAGCATTAGATGTCCTCCTCAGACAGTTATCTCTTCTAGGCTATAGAAGCCCCTTTGGAAGATCTCTCCCCTTCAGACTACCACCACTCTCCTCAGCTTCTCTTTTTCAGATTCTTCATCTGGAGCCCACCATGAGGGGCTTCTGTCTTAGCCTGGTGACATTTTTCTCATCTCATTCAGTCTCATTCTCACAGTTTTAGGTCTCGTGTCCTCGGTCTCAGTCACATTCCCATGGTTTTCCCACCTCAGTCTCAGTCTCGCACTCCCCTTTTGTGTTCTTGCAGTCCTGAGGCACGCTTTCCCTGTTACAGAATTCCCTCCTTTCACCTGTCAACTCCCATGTCCCACCTTTGCTTCAGGCATATGCCTCTTTGTTCATTGTGCTTGTTGCTGCCATCGTTGTCTTGTCCCTCACCGCCTATTGCATTATCCCTGGCACGTCTCCTGACAGCCTTATGTTTTGGTAGTCAGCCCCAATGCTGACTTGCTGGTCTCACCCTTGTTCGTCAGCCTCAATGCTGGCTTGCTGGTCTTGCCCTCATTCGTCAGCCTCAATGCTGGCTTGTTGGTCTTGCCTTTGTTTGTCAGCCTCAACGCTGACTCGTCAGTCTTGCCTATGTTTGTCAGTCTCGCTTTCATTCGATGACTCACTGTTTGTACTATAGCTGCACATACTGCGCATAGTTACCTTTCCCATATTTCGGTACCTCCCTGACTCGTATGATTGTTGGACTCATCAGTATGTTGTTGGCACATAGCTGTGCTTCTTCGTAGGTATATAAACCCCAGCTACTTGCCATGTACTTTATCTTTTCACTACTTTGCAACCATGCTATAAACTATCACTGTTATTCGGAGATACCATTTACACTGGCCAAGGGGACTGAAAGCCTCGACATCCCGAAGTCTTAGTATTGCCATCACTATCTGCACTTGTCCTGTTTTAGGACATTCGTGCACAACGGCATAACATTCCCTCAGTATTCCCATATATACAGTGAGTGAAAAAATGTGTGCAATGTTTGGCTGTTTTGTACTAAGTCCGGTGTAGCGCCATGAGGCGTGGGAATCCTGCTTAGCCTTGGTGAGGTGGGTGGTAGTACTCGCTCTTGGCTACAAAATGGTCCCAGGGTCACGTGATTTGGTGCAGTAGTCATTGAGATATGTCCATTATAAAACAGCTACACCATTGCACACGTTTATTCACTTTTGAAAAGTGAGGGGTATTTGGGGAATATCAGTACTTGGTATAGCCTCCTTTTGCTTTAATCACTGCCTCCACCCTCCTAGGCATGCTTTCAATCAACTTCTGACACTCTTCAGCTGGTATATTGTTCCACTCCACCTGAGTCCTCTCCCACAACTCCAGTATTCCCTTGGGAGGATGCTCATACTCTGCAAGCCTCCTCTTGAGGTAACCCCAGGCATGTTCTATGGGGTTGAGGTCAGGGGACTGTGCAGGCCATACCATAGTCCTAAAATCCTGCTCCTCTAGCCACTCCTTGACCTGTTTGCAGGTGTGCTTGGGGTCATTGTCCTGCTGGAAGATGATGTCAGGAGGATGGAGAACATAATACTCAAGGGAATCTTGTAGTTCATCCTTCAAAATTTGGAGGTAGAGGTCTCCATCCATCCTACCATCAATCTTGGTGCCATACCCAACACCCTCCCAGGTCATACAGCCCCACATCATGAGAGACCCTCCTCCAAACTTCAGTGTCCCCTCTACTAGCCTATCATTCAGCTTCTCCCCTGGCTTTTTCCATGCCCATTTGCGCCCATCTGACCCCAGGCAATTAATTTTAGTCTCATCAGACCATACCACCCTCTTCCAGTCCTCCAAAGTCCAATCTTTATGGGCATAGGCAAAGTCCAACCTTGCCTTGCGATGCTTGGCAGAGAGGATAGGTCGTTTTTGCTTTACCACAGCCTTCATACCAGTCTTCTTCAGGTGCTGGCGAACAGTATTTGGGTGGAGGGGCTGGTTGATGACATTGGTGAGAGTTTTGGTCACCTGCACAGCATTGTCTGCCTTCTGAGTTGAGATGAGGTGGATGGCATGGCGGACATTAGCAGGGGAAAGCTTGGATGGACGACCTCCAGTGGACTTCTGCAGGCTGGAACGCTCCTTGGAACGAAGTCTAGAGATGGTAGAGCGATGTAGGCCAGTACTGGAGGCAATAGAGGAAGGAGAATGACCAGAATCAAGCATAGTGAGGATAGTATTCCTTTGGGTGGAGGAGATGGATCTCATGGTGGTAAAGGTTGGAAATAAAGAAGCGTGTGAACTTGTTCAAACTCAGACACAATGTTTATATGTGTATCTTTGTTTGTAGGACCAAACAACCACAATTATCTCTTCATTTGACTCAGATTTTACTTCCAGCCCAAAAGTGAATAAACGTGTGCAATGGTGTAGCTGTTTTATAATGGACATATCTCAATGACTACTGCACCAAATCACATGACCCTGGGACCATTTTGTAGCCAAGAGCGAGTACTACCACCCACCTCACCAAGGCTAAGCATGATTCCCACGCCTCATGGCGCTACACTGGACTTAGTACAAAACAGCCAAACATTGCACACGTTTTTTCACTCACTGTATATTGTTTTATTCATTTGAGTTACCTCCTGACATCATGCACGGCCTAAATCCCCCACATTGCGAACCTTCCAAAGCTTTGAACCCCCCTCAGTACCCCTTTGAAGACCTTCAAAGCCTCCTTGAAGATGTAATCCAAGTCATGAACACTGCAAAATCACTCCTTCGAGCCTGTGGAGGCCTTCGAGAGGCCAGTACCTCATGCACACAGCCACCTACTGATTCCATGAGATGCTCACCCCACTGCACATATTCATTTTGCTTTTTCTGTGGCCGGAATGGCCATATTCGAGTGAACTGTGGTTTGTGCAAGGAGTATTTAGCCATGGGAAAGTGTCTGTTGGTGAAAGGTTGCATCGTACTACCTACAGGGCGAGAGATACTGCAAGAAGTACCCGGGCACACTCTCAAGGACCATCTGGATTGCTGGGATCTAGGGAATCAGTCTAATGATATTCGAGTTCCTCCTTTGAGTCAAGGCCAGCTACCATTGGAGGATGTGGGTAGCCAAAGGCCACAGACCCAAATGATTTCACTAGGTTCATCTCAGCCCTGCTTGCCAGTGCACCCATACCCCCTCGGTACAACCATTGTGTGCACCACTCTCAACAGAAGGGCCAAGTTGTCACTCAGTCCTGGTGCAACCCCAGGTCCCCAGTTGAGGGCATAGTGGGTCCACGAGCTCTCATTCACCCTCTTGCGCAGTACCTACAACATATTCTCGCAGTCAACCTCCCTCCCGCTCCCGCGCTCGCTCTCGCGACCTCGACGACCCACGTTCGTACTCATATTTGAGTCGACCCTGCTCCCGCGCTCGCTCTCGTGACCTCGATGACCCGTGTTTGTACTCGTATTCGAGTGGGCCCTGCAGCCATGATTCCCGTGATTCCCGCGACCACCGGCACGGCCACTCACCACCACCCACGCCGTGACTTGCATACTCATGCTTACCGGAAATCTCGAGGGATGAACCCACTCCGGTCCGGCCAGTTGACATGTTTTTGGCCGCCAGTATCTCCAGTATACGGTCGTCTCGTAGTAGTCATGCATCAGCCCACTCGAGAAGGTCGCACAGCCGCAGCTGCACACCTCAGCCTTTGCGCAGGCTGTACTGAATAGACAGGGGGCCACTTTAGCCCATTGGATCTTTTATTGCTGTCCTTTATTCTTTTTATATGAATATATCATTCTTCAAGTTTCCCCTTGCCGAGTGTTAGGCAACCGTGCGCCTCTGTCATCCCCCACCTCGCCGACTCAATATCTCGGCCACCGCTCATCCGTCCCTCTCGCAAACTGGGATTCCAGTCCTACTCGACGATACCTTTCGAATGGTATACTTTTTGTTGCAGTGGCCTCAGCGCATCACAAGATATCGCGGTTCTTAGGCAGGCAGGCAGGATCACACCGTTTTGCGAATATCTCAGGATTGAGTGCGCGGTTTCTCGTGTTTCCTCGTTCTCCCGACTCTCCAGGCGCCCCCCTATCACTTCCTCAAGTCTCGTAGAATTCCGCGCAGTGGTTGCTCCCCGACGTGATACTGTCCTCCTCCCCCCTACTGTGGTTAGGCCATAACTCGTTCAATTCTGGACCGAATCGTTCGCCCTTTTTAGACGTTACTCTACTAGACGATACCTACCAGACGATATACAAGACGGCGCGCGCGCATTCGTGGTTCCGGAGTTATTCAAGGTTTTGTGTCTAAGCAGGGTAGGGAGGTCAGGATCGCGTATCTCACTCATTTTCGCGTCAGGCCTCTCGCTTTCTCACATGGTGGTTCTACCCGTTACTGGCTACCCGGTGATGCCCTTTTTATGGCTTCGCGCTCGGCGGTTGTGGAGATATTGGTATTTTCCATGTACAGAGTGGTATGAGACAGTTTGGCAAATATCTCGGGAACGGGTGCGCCTTTTTCCACAATTCCTCGTTCACCAAACTCTCCTCGAACGTCCCTATCACCTCCTGGAGTTTTGTAGAGTTCCACATAGCGGTTCCTCACCGACGCCATGCCGCTCTGCTAGCCCCTACCTCGCTTAGGCCGTAACTCAAGCAATTCCGCGCCGAATCGTTCGCTTCTTTCAGACGTGGATCCCCTAGACGACATCTACAAGACGATATATGAGACGTCGCGCGCGCATTTGTAGTTGCGGAGTTATTTGAGTTTTCGTGTCTGAACAGGGTGAGGAGGTCAGGATCGCGCATCTCACTCATTTTGGCGTTGTGCCTCTCGCTTTCTCGCATGGTGGTACTACTCGTTGACATCTACCTGGTGATGCCTTGTTCATGGCTTCGCGCTCCGTGGTTGTGGAGATATGGAGATTTTTTGTATACAGAGGAGTGGAAGACAACTTAGCGGATATCTCGGGACTGGATTGTCCGATCGGTGTGATTCCTTTGCCTCCGTGTTTCCCCAGGTGTCCCCAACATTCACCTACGGTTTCATATTGATTGCCCTGGTGGTTGTTGCTCGGCACCCTCGTCTTCCCCCCTGGTCTCCCTGCCCCACGACTTGTCCACATCGTATCTCCCTCAGTCCTTCCCCGCGCCTCTCGCTTTTTCGGGATATTATACTACTCGATCGGCGCTCTCGAACGGTGTACCTTTTGTCCGGGTTCGCGCAGTTGTTGTCGAGATATCCGGATTTTTGTGGGTAGAGGTGTCTCTGGCCGGTTTTGCGGATATTTCGGGACGGGATGCGCGGATTTGGTCAGTTGTTTTTTCTACGTGCTGTCCACGATTCCCCCTACTGTTCCCTTCGGTTTCGTGTCGAGTGCTTCAGCAGTTGTCATTCGAAGACTTTCCCTTCTCCCCATCCCCCCTGCTGGCACCTTCGAGCTCGTACTGTCGGTTCGCAACTGAGGACAGTTGAATTCTCAAGCGACCCTCGGATGTAGGGAGAGTATTCTCCCTACTAGGAGATTTGTTTTATTTTATTGTTCTTACTTTCTTTTGTTTCACTTCATTTGCCTTAGATATTTACTTAGTGTTTCGAGTTTAGACATATGATGTGGCTTATATAAGCCACTCGCGCACCTACACTCCACTGTAACTACTTACAAAAAAGGAACAACGAAGTACTGAGTTACGAGTTCAAGTCGAGTTCGAGAAGGCTTTGAGTGGCCTTATTCAGTGTTCAGACTGCTTCAGACAGCATTAGATGTCCTCAGACAGTTATCTCTTCTAGGCTATAGAAGCCCCTTTGGAAGATCTCTCCCCTTCAGACTACCACCACTCTCCTCAGCTTCTCTTTTTCAGATTCTTCACCATGTGCACTTACACTTCACTGTACTTACTTACAAAAAATAATAATGAAGTACCAAGAGTTACAAGTTCAAGTTTGAGTTCAAGAAGGCTGCATGTGGCCTTTCCCTGTGTTCAGACAGACTTCAGACTGCATTAGACGTCCCCCCCCTCAGACAGTATTCCCTTCCAGGCTATAGAAGCCCCTTTGGAAGTTCTCCTCCTCTCAGATCACCACCACTCTCCTCAGCATTTCTTATTCTTATTCTTCAGCAGCATCACGTCGGGGAGGAACTGCTGAGCAGAATTCTACCAAACCTTGGGAGGTGATAGGGACATCCAAGGAGAGTTGGGAGAATGAGGAATCAGGGGAAAAGGCGCACCCGTTCCCAAGATATCTGCCAAACTGTCTCTTACCCCTCTGTACACCAGGAAAACCCATATCTCCACAACTGCTGAGCATGCAGCCATGGAAAAGGCATCACCAGGTAGCCAGTAGCAGGTAGTACCACCATGCCAAAAAGCGAGAGGTGCGATCCCAAAATGAGGGAGATACATGATCATGACCTCCCTACCCTGGTAAGACACAAAAACTTGAATATCTCTGGAACCGTGAATGCGCACGCATCGTCTCGTATATCATCCGGTATGTATCATCTAGTAGATTCATGTCTGAGAAAAGCGAGCGATTCGGTCAAGAATTACGCGAGTTAGGATCTAAACGAGGTAGGGGGTGGGAGGATGGCATCGCGTTGATGAGGAACCGCCAGGTGGAAATCTACGAAACGTCGGGAGGTGATGGGGACGTGCGAAGGGAGTTGGGAGAATGTGGAAACAGGGAAAACAGCCCACCCAATCATGAGATATTCACAAAATGGTATGATCCTGCCTGCCTGCCTGCCTAAGAACCGTGATATCTTCGGATGTGCTGAGGCCACTGCAACGAAAAGTATACCAATTGAAAGGTCTCATCGAGTAGATCTCGGACCACTATTTGCAAGAGGGCCGGGAGCGCTATGGCGAGATACTGAAGTTGGCTGCAGGGGGGAATGATGGAGGCACATGACTGCCAGAGGCTCAGTGAGGAGAGACTCGCCTCGGAGAACGATATATTCATAAAAAAAATATTAAAATACAATAAGGAAACTCCAACCAGCTAAAGTGGCCCTGTACCAACTCAGTATAGCCTGTGGGAGGGCTGAGGTATGTGGCTGTGGCTGCATGACCTTCTGGAGTGGGCTGATGCATGACTACTACAAGATGACCGTATACTGGAGATTCTGGAGGCCAAAAACATGTCCACTGGCCAGACCGGAGTGGGTTCATCCCTTGAGATTTCTGGTAAGCGCGAGTATGCAAGTTGTGGCATGGGTGGTGGTGAGTGGCCATGCCGGTGGTCATGGGAATCACAGCTGCGGGGCCCACTCGAATATGAGTATGAACATGGGTTGTTGAGGTCACAAGAGCGAGTGCGGGAGCGGGGTCGACTCGAATATGAGCACAAACATGGGTCGTCAAGGTTGTGAGAGTGAGCATGGGAGCAGGAGGGAGGTCAACCACGAGAGTATGTTGTAGGTACTGTGTGAGAGGGTGAATGAGAGCTCGAGGACCCACTATGCCCTCGACTGGGGACCTGGGGTTGCACCCAGACTGAGTGATGACTTGGTGTGAGTCGAAGTTGGGATCAATGGCAAAAACAACCAAAAACCCAACACAAAGACAAAAAAAAATGTGAGTGGTGGTTTTCCTAAGTGGTATCCTGCTTGAAGGACCTGTAAAATCAAAAGGAGAGGGGTTCTGTGCAGCTAGTGCAGAGGGAGGGGGACAGTCTGGACAGGGAGGAAGCTGGGAGACAAAGGGAGATGAAGATAATAGGCTCCTGTGAGCCTGAGGATGACTGGGAGCAAAGGAAGATCAGTGGATAGACCCTTAAGGGGGCCTCAACCACTGGAAGACTGAAGATGATGATGGAGGGGCTTCAAAAGCGATGGGAGATGAAGATATATTGCAGGAGGATAGTCTCCTGGAAGTAAGTATGAAAGTGACATATATTCTCTCTAGGCTATCTCTCTGATATCTGGAACTGCAGGGTTTATATACAAGACCAGAGTGTAGCCTCCAACAAACATGAAGCAACACTCTGTCAGCGATTGGTAAAGGGGTTGGTAAGGGATTGGTGATGATCAGTAAGGCTTGGTAAGGACAGGTAAGTGATTGGTAACAAAGTGGTAAGCATGACAAAGAATGTCAGTAAGCAATGTCAAATAAGTATGAGTCATGGAAGGAATGGATGATTAACATGCCAGGAGAACGAGTCAGGGTATTGGTCATGGCTGAGTAAGGGGTATGACTGAGCAAATCTCGATGTGACAGGTCAAGGCACAGTGATTCCAAATGAAGAATGGTGGGGGATCCTGCCAGGGGCTGAATGTTGGGGGTCTCCACAGGTGTCAGGGCATTGGATTTCACATTTTTCCCCCTCTTCCTCCTCTGAAAAAGGGTGCTACATTGACAGCTAGTCTTCAGCAGGGTCTGAGGAAGATGGGGGACCATCCTCTCCCATGAGAGCAGGGAGAAGTGCCTCAAAATCATCATGAATGTGATCAGATAGCCTAGATGACAGTAACTGGTACTGAACCTGTCGCAACCTCGGAAGAACAAATGATGAGAGTGAGAAGTAGATGTTGCAGGGGGTGGGAATGAAGGATCCATACAGTGAGTGAAAAAACGTGTGCAATGTTTGGCTGTTTTGTACTAAGTCCAGTGTAGCGCCATGAGGCGTGGGAATCATGCTTAGCCTTGGTGAGGTGGGTGGTAGTACTCGCTCTTGGCTACAAAATGGTCCCAGGGTCATGTGATTTGGTGCAGTAGTCATTGAGATATGTCCATTATAAAACAGCTACACCATTGCACACGTTTATTCACTTTTGGGCTGGAAGTAAAATCTGAGTCAAATGAAGAGATAATTGTGGTTGTTTGGTCCTACAAACAAAGATACACATATAAACATTGTGTCTGAGTTTGAACAAGTTCACACGCTTCTTTATTTCCAACCTTTACCACCATGAGATCCATCTCCTCCACCCAAAGGAATACTATCCTCACTATGCTTGATTCTGGTCATTCTCCTTCCTCTATTGCCTCCAGTACTGGCCTACATCGCTCTACCATCTCTAGACTTCGTTCCAAGGAGCGTTCCAGCCTGCAGAAGTCCACTGGAGGTCGTCCATCCAAGCTTTCCCCTGCTAATGTCCGCCATGCCATCCACCTCATCTCAACTCAGAAGGCAGACAATGCTGTGCAGGTGACCAAAACTCTCACCAATGTCATCAACCAGCCCCTCCACCCAAATACTGTTCGCCAGCACCTGAAGAAGACTGGTATGAAGGCTGTGGTAAAGCAAAAACGACCTATCCTCTCTGCCAAGCATCGCAAGGCAAGGTTGGACTTTGCCTATGCCCATAAAGATTGGACTTTGGAGGACTGGAAGAGGGTGGTATGGTCTGATGAGACTAAAATTAATTGCCTGGGGTCAGATGGGCGCAAATGGGCATGGAAAAAGCCAGGGGAGAAGCTGAATGATAGGCTAGTAGAGGGGACACTGAAGTTTGGAGGAGGGTCTCTCATGATGTGGGGCTGTATGACCTGGGAGGGTGTTGGGTATGGCACCAAGATTGATGGTAGGATGGATGGAGACCTCTACCTCCAAATTTTGAAGGATGAACTACAAGATTCCCTTGAGTATTATGTTCTCCATCCTCCTGACATCATCTTCCAGCAGGACAATGACCCCAAGCACACCTGCAAACAGGTCAAGGAGTGGCTAGAGGAGCAGGATTTTAGGACTATGGTATGGCCTGCACAGTCCCCTGACCTCAACCCCATAGAACATGCCTGGGGTTACCTCAAGAGGAGGCTTGCAGAGTATGAGCATCCTCCCAAGGGAATACTGGAGTTGTGGGAGAGGACTCAGGTGGAGTGGAACAATATACCAGCTGAAGAGTGTCAGAAGTTGATTGAAAGCATGCCTAGGAGGGTGGAGGCAGTGATTAAAGCAAAAGGAGGCTATACCAAGTACTGATATTCCCCAAATACCCCTCACTTTTCAAAAGTGAATAAACGTGTGCAATGGTGTAGCTGTTTTATAATGGACATATCTCAATGACTACTGCACCAAATCACGTGACCCTGGGACCATTTTGTAGCCAAGAGCGAGTACTACCACCCACCTCACCAAGGCTAAGCAGGATTCCCACGCCTCATGGCGCTACACCGGACTTAGTACAAAACAGCCAAACATTGCACACATTTTTTCACTCACTGTATGCTTCTTCAACTGGAGAGACTGATACAACCACATAAGACCTTTCAAGTCTGACAACAGACTCGAGACAACCAAAGAATGTCCTCCTGGATGTCATACTGACAAGGAGAACACACTGTCCCAAAGAGATGGCTTGGGAGGGAGTGGACGAGGAAGGGATGAACCAGGATGCTTCAGGGCGGAAGCTAGTGGGAAGTCCTGGGAGATATAAGTAGTTATGCTCCCTAGCACAGGACACGAGCAAAGAGATTGTCAACGAGGCAGCCATTATGATGGGATTTAGCGAAATGGGCGTCTGTTGGCAGAAATGCTGTAGAAAATCATGGAGGGTGAGGATTGTTACCAAATTTGGAAGGAAGGATGGCGTGATCAAGGGCTACGTGTGAGCGTGGGAATGATGTCGATATCTTTAGAAATGCCTGAGATATTCGAAAAACCGGAATGCCATATGTGAGCGCTAAAAAGGTTTGATTGGCGCTTGAACAGTTTCTTCCCTAGTGTTAAGGATTGTTCTTGTGGGAAGGATGCCTGCTAGATGTACCAGTCATCTTTTTGCATTAGGCCACATTCCTCAATCTCCCTTATTCAGCAAGACTCCATGCTCATGTCGCCAAACACCTTTGGTGCGTGACAGCGACTGGATGAGTAATGTACTAATGCCCATAAACACATAGGTGCAAAGGGAAACTGTACTGTACAAACAAAGATGAGAGCCAGCTCAATGCATCAAGTCACAATGACTCTAGCAGAGATGGACTGTTTGCAACAGCAAACAGGGGCTACTCGAGATGTGACATGACTAGCTCATGTGTGTCAGAAGTGAAAGGCTAAGCAAGAAAGAAGCACAGATCCCATCAGGGGATCTGGTGATGTAAAGTAACAACAAAGACAAAAGGGGAAACATATGTAAGCAGGGACTTGTCATATATGTAGAGTCCATACACTTGCCCCTAAGGCAGGCAGAGGTGTAGTGTGAGACATCATAATGATGCAGGAATGGGGATGATGAGTGTGCTTGTTGAGAAACATGTATTGTGTAAGTTCGAAAAGGAAAAGGACAAAAATGGAACACGACACCTGGGAGGTGACTACCAGTAGCAACAGTCTCCTCACACTTGCATTAAATACAAAGCTCAGATACTTTCTTTCCTCTCCATGTAGATGAGGTTTTCAGGTTTTCCAGTGGCAACATCATACAGATGCAAGGTATGTTCATGTGACTGGTTATTAGACCTTCTGAATGACAGTGATCATACCTGTCAAATATATGGGCGATATGTGCATGTGTGTCATGTCAAGTCAGAAAAACCAGACTATCAACAAGTTTTGTGTCACAATCATACAGCCCACTTATTTTCTTCCCTCGACTTACCACAGCTCATGCCAAGTACTCTACCAATACCCTCGTACCCATGGGCTTTGGACAGTGAGTATGATTTCTCTGGTCTTTCAGCTACTATGGAGTATGGTAAGCAATCTTGTATCGTGTTCCAACTTGTACTAACTTTTTCCTCCTCACCAGGCAATGTGTCGCAACCAAACAGTAATGTCAGCGATGCAAGCTCTGGGATACCAGTTACACCATCGTTCCACACTCCTGGAATGGTCGCTTCGCTTTGTCCTGTGGTACCCCCCATTCTCATTAGCAAACATGACCTGGACAATACCATATGTAATTTTCTTGATGCCAGCTCGAATGACCCTTGGGATCCTTCATTTTCACCTCATCAAGCTACTGTAAACTGGCCACTTTCTCTGTCCAGCACAGGTGAACACAATTTTCTTGCATCTGATAGACAAGCCTCTTCAGGTGCCCTATGCCTCCCCTCAAGCATGCAGTCAGCTAGTGGTAACATTGAACCTGTGTCTGGAAGCAATGGAAGTGGGAGTGGTGCTGTGGAGTCATTCATGGTGCATCAATGCATTCCCTCATATTTACCTGGGACTGATAAAGTTCTTAAGGAAACTGTCGAAGATACAGACCATCCCATGTTGCCAACTGAAGGGATATGCAACATCTCTACCTGGGCTACATGCATATTATTCAACCACACCCTTCGAGACAGATGTCAGAAGCTCAGAGAGCATCCTTGGCAATCGCCCATGAACAGAGGGCTGCAAAGAAAGCCCTCCTAGATAAGGCCATACAGGAGTATCTTACTCAACAAACCTCAAAGATGGAAGAAGTTGTGTTGAAACACAGTGTCACAGTTGAGTATTTGAAGGGGTTAGTAGGTGGCCAGACTCACTACTACAGCTCTTGGAAGGTACAGCAGCACAATGCCCTGCTCCATGCAAAAGCTTTAGAGGTTAATGCAGGTACACCTTTCTCATCCAACCATTCAACTCAACTCAGCACTTGTACAGACTGTCCATGTGGGACAAAATACTCATTGAAAGAAATCCAGCAAATGGTAAAGGATGATGAATGCCTGCAAAACCTCTTGCAAGAAGAAATGGACCAGTATATTACTATGCTCGAAGAACATTGCAACATGAAGGTACATGGCATTTGAGCAAATAATGTTGCAGCTGCCCAAGATGTACTGATGACCACCAACAAAACTGCCAAGGAAGTAAGTAGATTTAATATGCATGTACTGCATTCACCTGACTACATCCACCACAAGCTCAATGGCCTCCATGACTGCACTGGCATCTATTCTACATTGCTAGTCACATGAGGCCACATCAACAACTCCATTCAGTCGACATGGACCACAACTGACAACTCAGCAGAGTTTTGGGAGGATGTTTTTGGGCACCAAGTTGCAGATGTCGCTCATCAATATGAGCAATGGGCCTGCACCCAAAATCAAAGTAAGTCCTTCATTTTTTCTCAAGCTGCAGCACTGACTCTCTATCAAAGATCTCCTTGAGCATGATTCTCTTGGTAGCCTGCACAAGCAAATCACCAAAGCCATCTCTTCCAGTCTCATTATGTCAATATTTCTTGGACCACATCATGACTAATGCGCACAACAGAGAAGGTCACACACAAAAAGCATATAGTCATGAATTATCATAACTACAAGACTGCTATTGTTGAAACATATGGGGTCTGATTGGTGGGATGGCCCGAGGGTGTGAAATTCACAAATCCATCAGTGATCAGCACTGTTGCTGAAGCCCGAAAACTTTGCGATGCCCTGCATAGTGGCTCCTGCTTCTGGAAGAAGTTATCCAAGAATGAGCTTGAACTTTTTGTCACTGAGCTGAATACTCATTGTGCAGCCAGTGAAACAGTGCACAAGCCTCAAAAGAAATGTTTGGATGTAGGAACCACCCAGAAGTGCAAAGCCCCTGCTGGTGGCAAGGAGAATGTCCAATGGCAGAAGATGGCCTGCTCCTCACACAGATGTGGCTTACCAAAGAGCGTAGAAATCATTTCTACCTCCAATGAAGAGGACAGTGAAGATGCATAGGTACTGTGTTGTTGTGTCCATGTCCTGTGTAATGCAGCTATGAGTCTCAGGACAAATGGAAGTCACTAGATTCTGTACCTAATGCAGCTATGAGTCTACAGTAGGTCAGTATGAGGTGGGTAATGAGTGGAATGTAAGTATGCTCACCTCAGGATGAATGGAAGTCACTGAGGTGGAAGGAATGAGAGCAGAAAATTTCTACAACCATGATTATGTAATACAATAAATGCGGAAGGCTATAGAAAGAATCCAGGACACATAATCAACAGTAAAAGCTGGTTCCAAAGTTGTCTGAAGCATTCTGGGGGTGGGAATGGATCCCAAAAGTCCATGTGTCCAACACTCCCCCTCACTTGGAACAGAGTCCAAGTGATAGTGTGAAATGTTTGGCTTTGATACTTGGTAAAGCCTTGGTCAGGGTGTCAGCAACCATTTCTTCAGTAGGGCAATAAATAAGGCAGAAGGAACCATTTTCAACAGCAAAGTGGATGAAGTGGTATTGGATATTGATATGCTTGGTGTGGGAGTGGTAACTGCCATCTTTGGTGAGCACAATGGCAGCTTGGTTGTTGGAATATAGCGGGATTGGATGTTCAAGTGGGCAGAATATTTCTGTGATGAGCTGGCGAAGCCAGAGGCCTTCCTTGGTGGCATGTGTTGCTGCGACATACTCTGCTTCAGCAGTGGACAGGGTGATTAGTTCCTGTTTGCATGACACCCAACTGATAGCTCCACCATCTAGTAGATATGCATGGCCACTAATAGTGCAGTGGTGTTCCTGTGTAGCCCCATCTGCATCGGTATAACCTTCAAGGCCCTTTTCAATCCCAACAAATGTCAGTGCGAGGGATTTTGTGCCAACAGGGTACTTGTAGATCCATCTAACAGCTTCCCAATGTGTTGTAGTTGGGGCATTGTTGAATTGTGCAACAGTTGAGACAGTGAATGCAATGTCAGGGTGAGTTCCGACTGCAAGGTGCATTAGAGAGCCAACTGCTGCGCAGTATGGAACATTTTTCATGCATGTGGCTTCCTCAGCAGGTTGTGGAACATTTGCTTGCATTAGTTTTAAGCTAGGGTCAATTGGGATTGCAGATGGCTTGGCATCAGCAAGGTTGTATTTGGTGAGGATGGCATTAATGTACAATTCCTGGGATAGGGAGATTGTTTGGAACTCTTGGTTACATGTCACCTTCATGCCAAGTAGCCAGCTGATGGGCCCATGGTTGGTAATTGTGTACCGGGTGCTGATTTCCACTTTGAAGGAGCATATGAGGTCAGTGGAGCTGCTGGTGATGGTGCAGTCATCAACATGACTGGCTAGGATAATTATGTCTTTTCCGATGTGTCCATGGAAGACTCCCCAGTTGGCATGTGTGTGCTGAAGTCCTCAATCTCCAAGGGTGGCACTTAACTCTTGGTACCACTTGAGTGCACCTTGCTTCAAGCCATATAGTGCAACATTGAGCTTGGTGACCAGTCGGGAAAGATTCTGAGGTGCTGGATAGCCTTCTGGGAGCTCCATGCAAATGTCTTCACCATCTCCTAGTTTTCCATTTAGGAATGCCAAGTGGAAATCAAACACATCAATATCCCAGTTGTTGCCAGTGGCAATAGCAAGTATGGTCCGGAGTGATGCAAGTCTTGCAACCAGGGCATATGTTTTGTCATAGTCAACTCCCTGGACTTGGGAATAGCCCTTTGCGACAAGGTGGGCTTTGTACTTCTCAACTTCTCCAGTTGCAGTTTGCTTGATCTTGAAGACCCATTTGCATCTGACAATATTGGCTCCTTTTGGGCACTCTACTATGTCCCAGGTATGTGCATCGCTTAGGCTTTTCAATTCTGCTGCTATGGCATCATGCCATTTTGGCCAATCTGAGCAGGGACTTTGCTTTGTGCACTGTAGATGGATCAAGACCTTCAGCTTTGGAAGTTCCTGCTACCATTGCATACACAAGGTCGCTGTCATTGCCATCCTGAGCTAATTCTTCTTCGAAGGCAAGAGTTGCATTGTCTTGGGAGTTGGGGCTGTTGGTGTGGCTATCACTCTCTCGGAGTTGTTTCATATAGTCCAGAGTGATCCGACCATCACATGTACCTTCTCCTTCCTGGAGATGTCTCATGTAGTCTGATTTGAAGTGCTGGCGGTTAGAACGATGAGGTTGTGGTGGCGATGTCTCGAAGTTGCTGCCAAGTGGGTCGGAACTTGATCTGGAAGCTTCTGTGGGTTGCTCGACTACTGGCAGTCTGAATTCCGAGGTTCTGGAAGCCTGTGGCTGTGCTCCCTCTCGGTGCAGGATTCTGCTGCCATTTGTAGCCTCATTCTCCCCCTTGAGTGACATGCTGGAGGGTATGGTCACTTCCTGACACTCAAAGGTAACACTCCATTCAATTCCGATGCTGCAGGTGTTGGGCCAGTAGATCTGATGGCCATCACTTTCTGGGTCAAACCCTACCCAGTATCCATCACAAGCTCGCATATCAAGTTTGGAGCCAGAAGTGTCATGGACTTTGACATGGCATCCCCTATGGGGATTTTGGCCAGGTTGGGTGGCTTGTGGTACAGCATCTCATATGGAGTTTTTGTTCCTAGGCATCATGTAGAGGAGTGGTTCTTGAGCCAAGTGGCATGCATGATGGCCTCTCCCCAAAGGTTCTTGGGTAGACCACTGGTGTGAATAAGAGCCTGCACTCACTCAATGAGTGTGTGGTTGAGCTGCTCAGCAACTCCATTGTGTTCTGGAATGTCATGGACAGTTACCCAGTGTTCTGTACCTGTGGAATTCAAGTGCTTAGTGAATTCTGCACTGAGGTACTCCCCCCCATGGTCTGAGCATAAGCACTTGATCTTGGTGCTAAATTGAGTGGAAAGCCAAGCTTCATAAGCCTTGTAAGATGTGAATGTCTCGGATTTGGTTTTCTGGAGGTAGAGGGTGGTATAGCGGGTGTGGTCATCTGTAAATGACAGGTAGTATTGACTGTGACCAGGGGTTTGGACTGGAGATGGTCCCCATAGGTCACTATGGATTTCATTGCCAAGGTGTTCATGTCTTGGAGGGTCTTGCTCTTTTCTGATGGGTTTGCAGGTCACCTTGGCATATTCACAAGAGTTGCATGCCTCCATAGTGGAGTGGGCTTCATTTAGGGTGATTCCAGTGATGGTACTGTCCTTCAGCATGTGTTGGATTGCTTCGGGTGTGATGTGGCCAAGCTAGGCATGAATTTCCACCATTGTCAGCGGTTTGGTAGCTTTAGCTAGGCCAGCATAGATCTGGTGGGGATGCTTGAGGCAGTATAGACCATTATTCATTGGAATTTTGCCAAGTTTCTTCTTACAGGAATTGAATATTTGGCATTTCTTGTCTCAGAACAATGCCACATAGCCCACAGCATCAAGCTTGCTGACAGAAATGAGTGTAATGCCCATTTTGGGCACATAGAGAACATCCTTGAGGTGGATATTGCATCAGGTTGTGCCATTTGGAATCAATATCATTAGATCTCCCTTTCCGATGGCATGGAATGTGTGGCTGTCAGCCACAGTAATTGGCTTTGGGATTATCGGCTTGTAGTCTAGGAACTTGTTCCAATAGGATGACATGTGGCAGTGAAGAGAATAAGAATGAAAGCCCAAGGGGTGGGCTAAGAGTAGTGGTGATAATGCGAGTCTTGATACGTCCCTAAAAGAGGTTCTCGAAACCTCAACAGCACAGATACTACTCAAATGCTTGAAAAGAAGACTTGACTAAATCTTTGGACACTGAAAAACAGTAGAAAAGGAATATATGCAGCAGAGAAAGCAACTGAGGAGCTCCAGCCCCAGACTTGGGCTCTGGCTCTACAAACTCGTATCCTCCTTTTTTTTTATTGACTGCCACATGTGTCTGAACTCGACATGCGTGCTTAGTCAGCTCCTCGCCCGCCACACCTCTAAGTCCAAACCAACTCCCCTATTCACTCCTTTCAGCCCTCGAAACCTCCCTGACCTCCTACCTCATCCTAACCTCTCCTCCCTTCTCAATTCTCCTAGTAGGGGCATCACCATGCCTACAGCAGGATGCACCAGAGTCAAATAGTATGGTCTCCTCATTCAGGTGCAGTGATTCCCCTGCCAGTAGTACATGGTCAAATGTTTCTGTATAGGCATCTCCTTCATCTGGGATTGTTTCTGAGAGGTTCATAATCTCATTTTCAGCATCTGGAGGTGATTCCAACAGGTTCGGAATCTCATTCCTGACATCCAAGGGTAGTTCCAGAGGGTTTGTAAATCTATCCAAGGCATCCGAGGCTGATTCCAAAGGCTTCGGCAAAGTGGCTTCAGTATCCGAGGTCAATTCAGAAGGGCTTGGAATGTCATCTTCAGCCAATTCTGTGAGCCAATCATCATCTGCAGAATTTGCCAGCCAGACTCCATCAGGTTCTGTGTCAGCATTTGGTTGTGCAGTTGTGTTTGCTGATGCAGCTGTGGCCATGGCTGCCTTTTCCAAGGCTTTTTCCTTCTTCTTGCCAGAACCTTTCCCATTAAACCATTTGGGTGCTTGCCCAGCTTTTCTGCCACCCTCCTTCCAGCACTGATCCTTTGTATGTCCCTTTTTGCTGCAGTTCTCACAAGTGTAATTCTTTGAGTCCTTAGTGGAATATGCCACATCCTTGGAATTACTGTTATTGCCTCTTTTGGAACATGTCTGTCACCAGTCATATTCATCAGAAATTATTTTAGTGATGAAGTTGGGTGACAAGTCCTTTTGGGTGACAAGGGTGGAGGATGTCATGGCAGCAATATTGGAGTCATAGGAAGTTGGCAAGGAACTGAGGATGATAACTGTGAAGTCATCATCACTGATGGATTGACCAAGGGCAGCTAGCTGCTCTCAGAAGTTCTGTAGCTTGTCAAAATGGGCTTGGACATCACCCTTTTCAGTGTAGCAGGATTCTTGGAGCTTTCTTTGCAGGTCAATTGTGACAACTCGAGAGCAGTTTTGGAAGAGGTTGGTCAAGACATCCCAAGCGCTTTTTCCTGTCTCTTCTTTCTGGACTCGGAGGAAGAGGGATTCCAGGAGTGATGCCATGATCACTTGTTTTACATAGCCATCATCTTTCATTCACTGTTTTAGCTTTTCTGGGTATTCACTGATAAGTTTTTGCTCAGTGGTTGTTGGCTTCCAAGAGGGGTCTTTTCCATGTGCTGGATCCTCTGGCTTGGCTTCCAGACTGGTTAGGTGGCCTGCTAGCCCTTTAGAGCCAACAGCCCATTCAACTTGAGCCTTATAGTATAGCCAGTTGCTACCATCTGCATTCAAGGTAGGTACCTGCAGGGAGTAGTCATCTTTTGCCATAGTGGGAATGTGCAGTGATACAGTGAGGTGTGCAGATCAATTTTTCTTCTGGTATTAAGGCACAAAGCTGGGGCTCATAACCTAATGCAGCTATGAGTCTCAGGACAAATGGAAGTCACTATATTCTGTACCTAATGCAGCTATGAGTCTACAGTAGGTCAGTACAAGGTAGGTAATGAGTGGAATGTAAGTATGCTCACCTCAGGATGAATGGAAGTCACTGAGGTGGAAGGAATGAGAGTGGAAAATTTCTACAACCATGATTATGTAATACAGTAAATGCGGAAGGCTATAGAAAGAATCTGGGACACATAATCAACAGTAAAAGCTGGTTCCAAAGTTGTCCAAAGCATTCTGGGAAGGTTAGTCGCTTACATAAGCAGAAAAGCGGACTACAGTAGAGTAAATTTTCCTCTAGTCTCCTCAGTAGCTTGGTGTTACTGAGGAGTAAGTCACTCTTTTATATTTAGCTTTACATTTACTGATGACCTGTAGAGTAACTATCTGACAGGTATATACCAATATAGTAGCTTGGTGTTACTGAGGAAGTAACTATCTGACAATGGATCCCAAAAGTCTGTGCATCCAACACTGTGGATCAATATATTACAGTCTATATGTTTTTACTGTGTAGTTCGACATGAGAAACACTGCTAACTAATGGTGCCATTCACAAAATATGTTTGCTCCCTGTCAGCAGCAATGAGCATGAGATAAAAACATCAGTCTGAACTAACAGTACTGGAGGAAGTCACAGATGTCTCACTCATGGGCACCCAATGTACTACTTGATGGCATAATAACATAACCCCTATATCAGCAGGTACAACTGACTTGTGACAGCATCATGGTGGTGTAATGATGAAGGCAAGATGCATGAGAGGTCTTTCCAGGAAAGACCAGCATAGAAACAAGTTGAAAATTATAAGCTGTACAAAAGTGAAGCCTTTCCATTGAGACAGTGGTCTCGACAAACTCAATTCATACAAGGTGCTAAACTACAATACATATTGAGAGAGAGTACAGCTACAGTGTAGCCACATGCAGCTGCACATAGCACAAATAAGACACCCCTCACAAAGTGAAATGGTGTGCATTGTGGGTATGAAGACAGGCATAGACACTTGCCCATCCCCAACAGAAAAGATATCAAATATTAGAGATGTACATCAGCAAAACAGTATTTGGCTGTGCATCACTGTACAGCCACTACAGTGTGCCACAGGTCACAGGTAGGTCCCCCACTGTACAGTGCCTCTCAACTTTTTAATTACTGTGTTTGAGACCATAAATATAGTCTTGTATAAATGTATATATCATAAACATATGGTCTCTGACATGAGGAGTGCCATATATGTGATATTTAGAGCAATCTAAGGCAAAGAAAATTGCACTGTGACACTGTAGCCACCTGTAGTGACTGTGACATTGTCCCAAAGTGATTGTTTTGCTGATGTATAAGAAGGTAGCTACCAGAATATGAAATCCTTATGAGATGAGAAGCCTGCTCATCACCACTGCACATCTGCTCGAGACTTAAGTCAGTAGCACTAAGTTCACCCTTCGAAACATTGAGGGCTTTGACTACTGTTCCAGTCATACTAAGCATTTAGTATCAGTCCGAGCTCTAGTAACCATGCAATGGTCTGCTTGGTGTTTGGTGGACTCTCCAATGACTCTGGCAGGAGTGATACTAATTACTGGAGTGATCTGACTACTTGTGTTTAAGCATAAAGCCACATTTTCAAGTAACAGCTGCAGCAGAAACAACAGGGGGTGGCACATATGCCACTATCAGTGCATGCAATGAGACAGGTCATCACTGAAATGCATCTAAGTTGTGAAATGGTCACAGGCCATAATTCATTCAATACCATGTTATAGGTATCTTTGATCTTCATTCCACTATTCTATTGTGCATCATTTCTCACCAGTAATTCTCAATAGATGCTTTCCAGTGAAGTTATAGGAGGATTGGTAGACTAGAATGACTGACTGCACATACTTGGCATGCATTTCACACCAGTGTAGGGAGTGGGTACTCCCTAGTAGGGAATTGGGTGACAGTAAAGAGTGGTTGAGGATTTTATTTTATTTTTCTAAGGGGCTTGATCCCCGTTTTGTACTTGGGACTGGGACTTAGGTGCGAGGCGAGTGGCTGATTAGTAAGCGTGGTTCGGACTTGTTTCGACTTGTATTAGTTACAAAAACAACAACAACAACCACTATAGAGGCTGGAGAGCACAGACTGGTGTGACCAGTCTGTGGCAGTCTCTTACTGCTGCAGTCCTTGAGAGTGAGGTCTGGGTGGCCTTAGGGCAGTCTTAAGGTGGTGGTACAGAGAGTTTCAGGTTGAGTTTTCCAGCTAAGTGTTCAGTTTCTTTTTCTGTTTTATTTCATCTACTAGTTCTTCTCTTCAGCAGGGTCCCCTATAGGGTCTGACTAGTCTTTAGATCCTATTCCTGACATATTCATAACTTTTCTCTTCACCAGAACTTTGGGTCATGATTAGGAGTACCATAGGATCCATGAAAAAATGTTCTCCAGCATAACATACATAAGAACAGATGTAATTATGGTATGTCAGCAAGGGCCTCAATGGGGAGCTCACCAAGCTGAGACCACAATTTGGTACTACTAGTGGGAGATGAGGAATGAGAAGTGGAACTATCTGACTGCTTGGCCTCAGGCCAGAATGGGCCTCCGGGTACAGGGACAGCTTGCACACAACCCTTGTTATACATCCATGTGTACACTTTCAATGCCTTGAAAAAAGACCTGCATTGCTTGTGAGTATTCCTGCTGATATTATTTGTCCATGCAGCGACATCCAGCCTAGATGCAGAGTCAATAAAATAAGGGTGCACTTGCAAGATGTATGTACCAATTGTAGAATATGCCCACCTCCTGTCCTACTGTTATCACATAGTAACCTTGGACAGAGGTGTTGGACGTTGGTGGTAAGATGCGAGAAGGATGTGGAATGGGAGGATTATGCATAAAAGTTGCTTTGGCTGAAGGTTTTGCAGCCTGATTTGGTTTCTGTTGGGAAGTGGCAGTGATGCTGGCTACACACTTGGTGGGGGCTTGTGTAATGGTAGGTGAATGTGAAACTGACAGAATATTTAGAGATGGCCCACTGGCTGCTGTTCCACTGGCAGGTGGAATGTGAGAGACCATCACTGATTCTTTGGTGGTTCAGCAAGTCCAAGTAATGGTGTTAGAAGCTGCATCTGTTGAGGCAGGATTAACGTACTCATCAATTAATCAGACAGCTCTTACCACTGATGTTCATCTCTGCAAGAAGTTCATGCAGATGACCAAATGGTACATCTTGGTTTGGAGATGATGCACTCATCGTGAGCAGCTGGAAAGATAAGAAGCACAGAGCATGTGACATGGCAGACTTGACAGTGTGATCACATGGACATCATGCAGCTGGAATATTGTTGAATGAGCAAAACATAGGTGGCAAGCACTGGTAAAGATTCAGAAAAATTTAGACACTGAGGAGAGTGGTGGTAGTCTGAAGGGGAGAGATCTTCCAAAGGGGCTTCTATAGCCTAGAAGAGATAACTGTCTGAGGACATCTAATGCTGTCTGAAGCAGTCTGAACACTGGGAAAGGCCACTTGAAGCCTTCTTGAACTCGACTTGAACTCATAACTCAGTACTTTGTTGTTATTTTTGTAAGTAAGTACAGTGGAGAGTAAGTGCATGCAGGCTTACTTAAGCCACATCACATGTCTACTCTTGAAGCTAAGTAAAGTCTAAAGTAAAAGAACAAAAACAAAGAAAAGAAAGTAAACACAATAAAGTAAAAGTAAAAGTAAAAACTATAAAATAAAAGAAATATCCTAGTGGGGAGTACTCACTCCCTACATCTGTGGGTCACTTGAGAATTCAACTGTCCTTGGTTGTGAACTGACAGTACAAGCTCGAAGGTGCTGACAGGGAGAGGTAGCAGGCAAAACTCGCCGAAGGACAATTGCTGCGCGAAACCTCATGAAACTCGAGGTGATGGTAAAGGGGAGTGCAGGGAAGATGTAGGAAAAGAAACCGAATGAATACGCGCACCCCATCCCGAGATATCAGCAAAACCAGCCAAGACACCTCTCCACACGAAAATCCAGATTTCTCGACAAGGGCTGCGCAAATCGCGACACGAGGTATACCATTCAAAAGCGCTGATCGAGTAGTATCATGTCCCAAAAAAGCGAAAGGCGAGGCAAAGAACTGAGGGAGATGCGATGTAGACAGTGTGTAGGCCAGCATAAGGGGTGGGAAGAGGAGGCTGCTGAGCAACGACCGCTTGGGCAATCAATACGAAACTGTAGGTAGCGGTAGAGGACACCTAGGAAGAGATGGTGAAAAAGAAACCGGACCGATTGGCCTACCCAGTCCCGAGATATCCGCCAAGTTGCCTCGTACCCCCTCCATACGCAGAAACTCTCATATCTCCACAACCATCGAGCGCGTTGGAACGAAAAGGATATCACCAGGTAGGTATGGACGAGTAGTTCCACCATGCAAAAATGCGAGAGGCGCGACGCCAAAATGAGTGAGATACGCGATCCTGACCTCCCTACCCTGGTCAAACACAAAAACTCAAGTAACTCTGGAACCGTGAATGCACGTGTGTCATCTTGTATATCGTCTCGTAGGTATCATCTAGTAGAGTCACATCTATAAAAAGCGAACGATTCAGTCGAGAATTGAATGAGTTGCGGCCTAACCACAGTAGGGGGGAGGAGGGCGGTGTAGGGAGTGAGTACTCCCCACTAGGATATTTCTTTTATTTTATAGTTTTTACTTTTACTTTTACTTCATTGTGTTTACTTTCTTTTCTTTGTTTTTGTTCTTTTACTTTAGACTTTACTTAGCTTTGAGAGTAGACACATGATGTGGCTTAAGTAAGCCCATGCACACTTACTTTCCACTGTACTTACTTACAAAAATAACAACAAAGTACCAAGTTACAAGTTCAAGTCGAGTTCAAGAAGGCTTCGAGTGGCCTTTCCCAGTGTTCAGACTGCTTCAGACAGCATTAGATGTCCTCAGACAGTTATCTCTTCTAGGCTATAGAAGCCCCTTTGGAAGATCTCTCCCCTTCAGACTACCACCACTCTCCTCAGTGTCTAAATTTTTCTGAATCTGTTGGAATATAAACTGCCCCCTGAGTAGTCATTCTTTAGGTGCGAAGATTAGTTGCTTACATAAGCAGAAAAGTGGACTACAGTAGAGTAAATTTTCCTCTAGTCTCCTCAGTAGCTTGGTGTTACTGAGGAGTGAGTCACTCTTTTATATTTAGCTTCACATTTACTGACAACCTGTAGAATAACTATCTGACAGGTACATACCAATACAGTAGCTTGGTGTTACTGAGGAAATAACTATCTGACAGAATCTTCATCTGGAGCCCACCATGAGGGGCTTCTGTCTTAGCCTGGTAACATTTTTCTCATCTTATTCAGTCTCGTTCTTGCATTTTTAGGTCTTGTGTCCTCAGCCTCAGTCATGTTCCCACAGTTTCCCACCTTGGTCTCACTCTCATGCTCCCCTTTCATATTTTTGCAGCCTCAAGTCACATTTTCCCTCAGTATTCTCAGTTATATATCATTATCCTTCAATTGAGTTCCCTTGTGACAACATGCACAGCCTGAGTTCCCCAAGTTGTGGACCTTCTGAAGCTTTGAACTTCCCTCAGTACCCCTTCAAAGACCTTCAAAGCCTCCTCGAAGATGTAATCCAAGTCACAAATGCTGCAAAATCACTCCTTCGAGCCTGCAGAGGCCTTCGAGAGGCCAGTACCTCGCATGCACAGCCACCTACTGATTGCATGAGATGCTCACCCCACCACACATATTCATTTTGCTTTTTCTGTGGCCAGAATGGCCATATTCGAGTGAACTGTGGTTCGTCCAAGGAGTATTTAGCTGCAGGAAAGTGTCTATTAGTGAAAGGTCACATCGTACTACCCTACAGGGCAAGAGATTCCATGAGAAGTACCCGGGCACACTCTCAAGGACCGTCTGGATTGCTGGGATCTAGGAAATCAGTCTAATGATATTTGAGTTCCTCCTTTGAGTCAAGGCCAGCTACCATTGGAGGATGTGGGTAGCCAAAGGTCACAGACCCAAATGATTTCACTAGGTTCATCTCAGCCCCTGCTTGCCAGTGCACCCTCACCCTCCCTCAGCACAACCATTGTGTGTGCCACTCTCAATGGAAGGGCCGATGTCACACACCAAAGGTGTTTGGCGACGTGAGCATGGAGTCTTGCTGAATAAGGGAGATGAGGAACATGGCCTAATGCAAAAAGATGACTGGTACATCTAGCAGGCATCCTTCCCACAAGAACAATCCTTACACTAGGGAAGAAACTGTTCAAGCACCAATCAAACCTTTTTAGCGCTCACGTATGGCATTCCGGTTTTTCGAATATCTCAGGCATTTCTAAAGATATCGACATCATTCCCACGCTCACACGTAGCCCTTGATCACGCCATCCTTCCTTCCAAATTTGGTAACAATCCTCACCCTCCATGATTTTCTACAGCATTTCTGCCAACAGACGCCCATTTCGCTAAATCCCATCATAATGGCTGCCTCGTGACAATCTCTTTGCTCGTGTCCTGTGCTAGGGAGCATAACTACTTATATCTCCCAGACTTCCCACTAGCTTCCGCCCTGAAGCATCCTGGTTCATCCCTTCCTCGTCCACTCCCTCCCAAGCCATCTCTTTGGGACAGTGTGTTCTCCTTGTCAGTATGACATCCAGGAGGACATTCTTTGGTGTCTCGAGTCTGTTGTCAGACTTGAAAGGTCTTATGTGGTTGTATCAGTCTCTCCAGTTGAAGAAGCATATGGATCCTTCATTCCCACCCCCTGCAACATCTACTTCTCACTCTCATCATTTGTTCTTCGAGGTTGTGACAGGTTCAGTACCAGTTACTGTCATCTAGGCTATCTGATCATTCATGATGATTTTGAGGCACTTCTCCCTGCTCTCATGGGAGAGGATGGTCCCCCATCTTCCTCAGACCCTGCTGAAGACTAGCTGTCAATGTAGCACCCTTTTTCAGAGGAGGAAGAGGGGGAAAAATGTGAAATCCAATGCCCTGACACCTGTGGAGACCCCCAACATTCAGCCCCTGGCAGGATCCCCCA
>JANFAA010000194.1:0-42384 GCA_024663435.1 Pisolithus sp. B1 | reverse complement strand
TGTGCTCTGGGATTCTCACGGTGCTTTGTTTCACTGTTGCGGACGCACTCTATTACCGGGGAACTCCTTTTCACCCCAGTATTTCCATGTCTCAATTTTCTCAGGTATAATTCCTCCGCCGCATAATTTGGCCGAACACGGGCTGCATCCGCGCTGGTTGCATCTGCTTGTTAACTTGCCGATGCTGCTGAGTCCGTCGCTCTGGTTTCTCACAGTTACCAACATATACCATTCTTTCAAGGACTCAAGATATGGTCCCGTGGGTAGGACACGTACGCTTGATGTTACACGAGAAAGTAAGAGCGGAGTAACAGAAAGTGCTCGTACACCCCTCATTCTTTTTAGCGATATCACAAATAATCGTTCTTTCTCTTGCGATACTGTCCGCCGTACCCCATCAAGAACCAAGATTTTTATGTCCGATAGTTCTACCAGCGGTAGTGCTCGTTGCCATCTTGTCTCAGTGGCCTAGAAAAGCATTTTGGGTAAGCCGTCTATACCTCGAGCGGAGATAGTTCATGTAATGTTGTGTTCAGGTTACATGGATTGTCTTTAATGTCGTGTTTGCGACGGTGTTTGGCGTTATGCACCAGGGCGGAGTTGTCCCTTCACTACTTTATCTCAACACTCGAATGACGGATAATTTTTCTACGAGTACCCATATCGTCTATTGGAAGACGTACATGCCGCCTCGCCGTACCTCGGGATTCCCCAGCAAGGTGTTTACCCTTTATATAGTATTTGAGTTGCAACTTCCTTACGCTTGTGAATCAGACGTCCAGTCCGGGAAAGTGGCAGTCGTGGATCTCGCAGGTGCTGCTGAGAGTACCCTCGTAAATACCTTGTTGTCCACGAGGTCCGAGACGGTTTATGTGGTAACCCCCGTCGCCATGCTCAAGAACCTACCCGGACATGTTGCCTCGTGTTTCACCTCACAAAGCGCATTTTCCCGCACCTTGATTTAGACCATGTCCAGGAGAGTTTCGAAGTCGGGTGGTATGACGGCCTTACGCTTGGCGTATACACTGTCGAACAGAGTTGTCTTGCATCTGCTACATGACATGTGTATGGTAGCTTGGTTGCATTTCTGCGTCTGACTATATGAGGCCATCTACACTAATAAATACATAGATTCACGCACGACTATCTCCATGGCTCTACCAACTTAAACCTTGAATTCTTGGCTAATCGCCGTAATCTTGACAGTGTGTGTGTGACGAGTCTTGTCATTCGCTACTACTTTGCCCTTCAACTTGTGACTCGCTGAGTCAAGGCATGCACTCGGAACTCAGATTCCGAGCTATATTTGTTGACGGTGGCCTCTCGGACGGCTCGTCGGCGTGACGTTTTGCTGTCTGGTGTGTGATCAGCGCCAAGTCGAAAAAGGCCATTTCATTTTACTCCTGTAAGAAGCTGTACGGCACCAAGATGCGATGGGCGGCGTGCTTATTGTAACCGTGCCCGCTCTGGTTAGTGCGAATGCCAACACCGAGTCGAGTCTACCAATCGGGTAAGTATCATCGATTCATCTTCAGTGCTGGCGACAGCTATTAGAATTTGGTGAGCATGTGACTTATCGCGAGGAACGGGTTAATGTTGTACGTGGGCGACGAGCGGCTTTATGTAAAATGTGTTGGTCGGCAGGATGGAATGTCCTGTTTCTGCGACAGGGCAAGTGGGTGAAGCTTCGAACCCTTTGCAACGCCGCTGGGATGCATATAAACCCTTGGGGTTACCTTGGGAGGATGGATATCTATCCATGTCACCAATGTGCTAACCCCGAACCCCGTAGTTCTCCGTTCGAGACTGATGTGTTCTCTTCCCTCCGCGTGTTTGGTGTTGGATGGATGCCCTCGGTGAACAGGGACCCTGCATACCCTCTGAACCGTTCTGGGCCCGCCGTGTCGCACGACTACATGCGGAACTGTGCTGGCCCACTCCCCTCGATCGCCGCGGAGTGCGGGGTGTTTCGAAACCTGGTAGCGTAGACTATGCCATGCCCGCTTCTCGAACTATGTCAATTTAGTCATGCTCGAACTATAGGAAGGTGTTCAGTCGCAGTGTTAGGATGCGAATAGACGTGCTAGCAAGTATTTTCAGCATGTACCTCAATATCGGCCAAATGGTGAGTAATGGAGTCCTCTCGGCTCCTGTGAATGGGCAATTCCATCTGATTCAGGGTAATGTATAAATTGCGACCTGGAAGGTGGCGACAACGATCTTAGCAACGCAACTGCCGGGCCAAATGTCAAAATGTTCGAAGATCAGGCGAATAGAACGCACGCCTTTCCTCTGATCCTCATCCAGCACACAGACAACTGTAAGTTTCAGTTTCATCTGACTCGGTGGTGTAGGTGGGTAAAGCGTGCACCGCGTGATCGACTTCCCCGTATTCCTTACAAACCGTCATCGGCTCAGGTACAAGATGCTACCAGTTTCATACAACTGCGACGGCCGGAATCTGTTAGAGGGACACGATGAAAAATATCTGTGGTTCGTTTTTATTCTTGGGTAGCGTACATGATAGTTTACTTGGGTCACAAGGTCAATAGTAAGTACTAATACAGAGTCTTCGCGGGCTATGTCAGACAAACAAGACAACCAGAAGGGCAGAGCAATCGATTGCGTCTTCCGACGGATCAAATTGACGTAGCGCTGGACGTCTAGCACGAAAAGGTTCGGTCGAGCATTGAGAAGCTAGAAAAAAAACCAACTTACCTCTACAGGTGAGAGGTCAGTGAGGCGAGGAGGCGAGGTGGAAACAGCAGAAGAAGTACGAGCAATGGTAGCCAGGTCGATACCTATCACCAAGACATCTATCTTCGGACCTCGGATTCTCGGCAGAGAGAGAACTCACCTTGAGCCTTGAGGGCATTCTTCCTGATCTCCCTAGCCCGTTGGATGTCTTCCTCTGAGGACGAGTTTGCCCGTTCCCTAGTAAGTTTGTGGGCGTCGGCTTTCCTACCTATACCTGGCGTCAAGATGACACGAAGCCCAAGAAAACGTGATTGCGTACTGTGCTGCTCGTCTGACTCCTTGGCGAATTCATGTGCGCTATCCTCCCTTGCCGCAGCCTCGAGGTATTCTTCCTCCGCAAGATTTCCCCAGTTGTGATGGCCGCCACCACTCTTGCGGAGGTGGTTGTCCAAACCCGACTTGGATAGGGAGCGGTCCCTCATCGCAGCACGAGGGTATGTGGCGCGCTCCGTACGAGTCATGTCAAACTACTACTGTGGAGGACGTGGTATAAGGCAAGGATGCGGACGAGAGAGGGAGAATGGCCAGTTGCCGGGATTTGACGGCGCTCTTTTATGCCATCTGACACTGGCAAGTGCCACTTCGAGATAATTCTAGGAGCTCGCGTGACCTCTACGACACGTCGACATTGGCGATTCGCGTTTTCAAAGACGTACTAGCACGTCCCTACACGCAGATAACACATTCTGTAAGACGTCAAACACACAGCACCTCCTTCGTCACCTAGCCACCATCTTTTTTCGATACTCCAAGGGGATGTATGTAGAACTATAATGTGGAGTCGCTGAGTAAACAAAATGTGGGGTAGCGTGGGAAAGAACATATATGTGTCAATCATTCCACGTGGCCATATCAGGCAATCCCGTGGTCCTTACTACTTGACTTGCACTGGTCGAACAGAAATGAGCCATCGGCAAGACGACCTGGTGAGGTCGTTTCTTCGACCATCTGAGATTCCGAGGGTTACCCTGAATGTCAAACTTAAAGCTCAAAGTGTGGCCAGCTACAGTGGTGATCAACCAGGGGCCGACACGGAGGCTCTACAACGCAGCCAGCGACTCCTTTCTATAGTAACGCACGACGATGGGAAAGTTGACGAAGCGAGGTGGGTGCTAGCTCCTATGGGTGAGCCTGGTGCAATGTGTGCATCGGCCACAGACCAGGCATTCAAATAGGCACTCTGTTTCGTCCTGCTTACCGAGTTATTCCAAGTTTCATCGTCTTCAAGTTGGACGGAAGTAACAGCCAGTTACAAATAACAGCCACTTCTCCGATCACTGGTGATGTGACGTTGGCTGTTTCTCAGGCGAAGCAGCAATCATTCGAAAGTTTGTCCTCCGCGTCGCCCACTCCGGCTACCTCTGGTGCGTGACGTCTGAATGCCAAGCCCTGTCTTCCTTCCTGAATATGCCTTACTTAGCCTTTATCCTTACAATCGGATCCAACTCTGAAGATACCTCTCCTCAGGCTTTTATCACCGGGGACGTACAGAAACTACGAACATTTTCAGCAGAGTATCGTCGTTTGAAAGCCATAGCTGGTAAGGCGATTCGATATTGAAAGAGCTAGACAATTCTCATTCTGTCGTATGTTTACAAGTTGCCAGGAAGTTGAACACTTCTGATAACTTTCTTTGGTTGCGACCCTATCAAATACCTCTACGAAGTGCGGGGTGTGCTGTTGTAGTGTTACCATTATTGACGTGCCAGATTCACAGCCAGGGTCGTCGATCTCCGTACTAGGAAAGTACCTCTGCAAGAAAGGCTCTCGAAAGCAAGTGCTGGACTCCCTGGACACGATCCTCCAGACATCTCTATAGTGAGGGACGAATGGATACGGAGAGCTGCAACGGCGAAGGCTACCATAGGACACAAATCTTTGCGGTATCTACCGCCCTCAAGTTGGTTACAATCTCATTCACGGTCATTCATCCAGCTTGCGCTTGGGGTCATTCAATGTCAACGGCAAGATACCCTCCCAAGACTTGTCGCCTTGGCTTCGGGGGCTCTCGGCTAAAAATTCTATTGGACAACCCTGGATTTCTCCTCTGGAACCGCTATCTCCTTTGGAGCTTTTATGCGACTCGCCATCTGAAGGTAAGGTTGTACTACTGGCTCCGAGTAATCTGCATGACATTTCCATTTAGAAGAAGATAAGGATGACCCGTTGACCAAGCTCTTCACAAACAACACTCTGGACATGAAAGGGGGTGACCCTGATGTTTTCGTCCTAGGATTTCAGGAGCTTGATTTGTCTACTGAAGCACTTTTATATGCAACAAGTTCCACAAAGGAAGAAATGTGGACGACAGCGATCTTTGCGGGACTTGGCGAGAAAGGCATCCTTTATGAGCAGGTAACGCTCTCAAGTGCCAAAGCACTTTCGGTCACTGAGACAGCATTATAGTTGATTTCGACGCAGCTTGTCGGGATGTTACTGATAGTAATTGTCAAAAAGGCTCTACGTTCCTGCTTCAGCGACGTCCGGTTCTGTTACGCAGGCGCGGGCATTATGGGTTTTATGGTAACTTTTCGATTGCCCATCGATTTCCGTTCACGATCAACCCAATGTAGGGGAACAAGGGTGCCACGGCCGTAAGATTGGAGTTCTCCCCAAATTCACCTGGAGAATCACGGATGGCGTCTACACAACCCATTGCACTGACTTTTGTGAACGCACATCTGGCTGCGTTTGACGAGATGGTGGAAAGGCGGAATTACGACTTTCATGATCTGTCGGCACGCATGACTTTCCCGTCTGCCGGAGGCGCAGGGCACGATACCACGTTCACTCTTTACCAATGTGATGTGCTTTTCTGGATGGTGAGCTAGCACATACTTATCTTTCCCTCATTAATGGCCCGAATCACTCATGGGCGTAGGGTGGTAAGTCACATCCGAATTGGGGATAGCCCCTCGTTTAATGTGATATGACCTTTATCAGACCTCAACTATCGCATAGACTTGTCAGATTCAGACATTAGAACCATCATGGCTTCCCATCCTGACGGCGATAGCGGCGTACAATCCATGGTTGCATATGATCAGGTAGAAGCCTTGTTCCGTTTCGATAGAAATACTGAGTCTCATCTAGTTGCGGAGTGCTGTCCACTCTAATGAAGCTTTCTCTGGCTTCGTGGAGCACCCTATCACCCACCTTCCGTCAGTCTCCTATTTACTACCGTGGACACGGGACACTGAGACGTTATACAGGACATATCGGTATGCCGTAGGTATATCAAGAGATCCTTTGGGTTATGACACCAAGTGAGTGGTTCATAAATTACTTTACACGAGCAGCTTAACCGGGCGCAGGCGTAAACCCGCTTGGACTGATCGGATAATGCACATGTCGTCTCCTGACATCAATGTTAAGCAACTCAGGTATGGAAGCCACCCAGAGATCACGTTGAGCGATCACCAGCCTATATCCGCCGATTTCTACATACCGGTGCGTCGTATCAGAGTGCAACACCATAATAATTGACTACTTTCCAGGTAGCGATAGTCGCTAAAGAGACATACGAGGAACACGCATGCGAACTCCATCAAGAGCTATCTGGATACGAGGAATCTGGGAAGAAGCCACACATCAAAGTTCAGACGTCGAACCTCGATTTCGGACCGATCTTGTATGCCCTCATCATGCTTGCAGCAGCTGAATGTTCCGCTGAATAGGGGCATCGCAGTTATAAACGTTCCACTAAAAAGAGTCTAGTCTTGCTAAATGACGGTGATGTAGTGGAACGACGTTCACCACGTTGCACTCAGGAGCTCACCACGGTTTTAATAACAGGTACCCTGCGTGTTTCGATTTCTAAGTGCTGCGCCAGATGCGCCCGTGTGTGAGTAGTAACGTCGGCTCGCTGGCGAACGCGTTTGATATTTTGCAAAGCTCCAAATTGGCTCCACATCGAGCCCATCGTGGTACGTGGAAGCCCACATGACGTCAATGCATTTTCCTGAGTGCATCTGTAGGGTTTACTACGACCGAAAGAAACCGTGGCAATCACTACCGTTGCCTACGTAGACGACGCTGCTGCGTCAAAACTTAACCTCCGTCCACCTAGACTGGAATGCACGCTGATTCTGCACACTGCTCTTGGAAAAGATCATTTCATCTCGGTAAGGGGTGATTACCGTAAGTTCAGGCCCGTGCTTTCCGCTGCTGTTGGTCCACTCTGTAACTCGCAGAACACACATGTTTCGCAAACACGCTGGAGCGACTCGTGCGCTTGCCGGGACCCATCAGGAAACTGCAGACCCCTGAAGACCTCATGCCTAGCACGCAGGCTCTCAATGCGCCCAGAGAGGTTATAAGACTCATTAATTGGATGATGACCAACGCGTCAGAAATTGTCTGGACATTTGCCTGTCAAGAGTCCAGGATCACTAACGCTCAACACATGCAGGGCACGTTTTTCCGGCGACCGGCCAAGCGGAAACTGTGTGCAATCATACGCGAGGTTTGTTGCGTGTCGTCATCGCTTGCTGTACTGTTTTCACTCCCCCACCGACAGTGCCTCGATACGGGAGATGAGTTTCCGCCCATGACCGCTGAAGGTGATCGCAACGATCTCTCTGCAGCTGTTGCTTCCACACTCGTGACATTCCTGGATTCTTTAGTGGTCCCGGTAATTCCTCCATCTCTCCATGCGAGGTGTCTGCAAGCGAAGGACAGGGAAGCAGCCTTTGAAGTATGTACGCGAAATTACTGTGCGGTGTCCGCATCTAAGTAGTCGTGTGCCAGTTGTTGGACGAGTTCCCTCGCGCATCCATCAATGTAAGAATACCGGATCTTGCGGGGATCGCAGACACTCAGCATTCTTTCCCCAAGGTTTGGATATCACTGACGGCTTTCCTGCATTACGTTGGGCAGCGACTTTCGGCTTCAGGAAAGGACGGGTCGCAGAGCATCAGGGACCAAGCTCTTCGTCTTGGTATGCCTCATTTTGACCATCATTTTTCGCTTGACTCATCCGTTTAGCCATGCTCTTCGCGCCTATTTTACTCCGAGATGATCCTTCTGGAGAATTTCCTAGGGTCTCTCCCATTGGAAAGCGTGATTTCCTCCTCTACTTCATCATTTAGTAGTAAGGACAGCTTCAACGATATATAGATGTTGGTGTATGGCGTGGTTAACTCGCGTTATTAATGTAGTACAAGGTATGTTGCTTCTACTGTGTCCAAGGGTGTCCAGTTTAGAACATCTTCCTATATCGTTTCTTCTCTCGTTCCTCCAACTCTTTCACGTGTGCCTTGATCCTGGCAATCTCGTTCTGAGTACCAGGGTCGGGGAATATCTTGTTGGCCTCCGCGAGATCATTCAATGCGAGGTCATGGTCTCCACGTAAATTGTGTGCCAATGCACGGCGATAGTACGCCATTGCTGGGGAGAGGTCACGCCACGAGGGATACCACAGACAAAAAAAAGACAAACCTTGGAACTTAGGCTCTAGCAAATCGAAGTACCCCTCTATCACGTCGTCCGTGTTGTCCAATACAAGTTTGGCGTCAGGTGGCTGCACGCGCAGAGCAGCTTGTGCGGTGGTAAGCTTCATCTTGGCGTAAGTGACACGGTATCCATCCGGATCCGGATAATCGTTTGGTAAGTCGGCATGAATGAACAGCTCAAGGTACTTCTGTGCCTCTGCAAAACTCTGGTTAGGTACGCATTATCCAGCTGAGCAAGAAATAAGCATACTCTGGAATTTCTCCAGGGCCAAGTCTGGTTGTGGTTTCTCGATTACTGTACCATCTTCCGCCTTCTTACCCGTGAAATAACCGACACCGATCTGTTTGATTTTCTCTGCAATACGGCGGGCCAAGTCAGGGTCTTGGTTGGCACCGGTTTCGTCGTCCAAGGCTTCGTCCTCCCATATGTCTCCGTCAGTGGCATCTGTCTTTGCCAGGGAAGGGTCATCGGGAGAAAGTGTGCCGGATGCGGAGATGACAATGGCTGCAGTGGGAACGTCCCTTCCATCCGTCGGATGATTCTCAATAGCACGAACTTAAGTGATACGCGTGGATCAGGGCTGCAAGGTACGCGATGAAGAGCTCGGCGAAAGCAACGTACCGATCGACTTTCCTTTGATGACTTCACCGAAAACGACATGTTTATCATCCAAATGAGGAGTTGGGACTGTGGTAATAAAAAACTGCGAGCCGTTAGTGTCTTTCCCTGCATTTGCCTGGGGAATCTGTCAGTCGCAGGCGGCATTGGAAAAAAATGGCCATGAGGACCGACCATGGAAAGTAGGAAGGGTTTTGTATGTTTCAGTGGGAAGCCTTCGTCTTCAAAACGCTCGCCGTAAATGGACTCGCCACCGGTTCCTGTGGCCATGTTGTGAGCAAGCTTCGAGAGCGGAAAGGTGTCGCTCAACGACGAACCATTGCCAGCAGTGAAGTCCCCTCCCTGACACATGAACCTGATATTTGGCGATTACAGCAGGTCAACCTGATCTGCATCTGAATGAACCAACTAAGCATGCGACGGAAGGCCTACCCTTTGATGACACGATGAAAGCCCGAACCCGCATAGTGAAGTGGCTTTCCCGAATTGCCAATCCCCTTCTCACCCGTACAAAGGGCGCCTATGCTTGTGATGAGAGGAACACTCGCCAAAGCTTCCCTGCCGTGCACTCACGGAAGTTCTCGGCAGTCTTTGGTACGAGATCAGAGTAGAGTGAGAAGGCGATACGCCCTCTCGGTTTCCCACCGATCGTGATGTCGAAGTAGGTGAGTGGCCGTTCTTTTTGTGCGTCTGACTCTGCCATGGTCTGTGCGACGATAGAAGGTTCGGTTTCAAGCTAGCAAGAGCGTTTAATCAGATGGAGGCGGAGAGTTGTTGGCAGCCCGTGATATAGATGTGTCGAGTGGTTTGTTACGTAACACGGTCATGGCCAGAAAATACCAGAACGACCCATACAACAACTGAGCGGACAAACGCCACCCGAGTGTGCGTACCCAACTCATATTCGTTACTCGTTTCCCGTGTTCTTTGGACGAAATCGTGTCAACTAAATACGATGTATCGCGTTGAAAACTCACGGCGTGATTCGGTGAGTACGAGTGTCAGTCCATGATGGATGCCAAATGCAGAACGTGGAGATTACAAACCGAAACTCAAAGTGTATCGCCCCCTCGCACTGATCATCGATGATATGTAACCGTAGCAGTCTCTGGTCAGATTTCTCAACCAATTCGTTCTGTCATGTCTTCATGTGCGCCCTTCGATATCCCGACCCTGGACGACCTTGGCGTCAACCCGACGGTGTTGGAGGAACTCTCCCCTGTCGCAGAAGCCAACAAGTGGCTATCCGCGTTCAGCACGAGTGTTCGCGATAAGGCCACTGGCCTGATAACCGACTCGTTTCACCAGTTTGGTTTTTGGAAAGACATCTTGGCCCTCACCTGGAATTTCCGCACCATCCGCGGTGTAAAGGCCATTAGAAAACTGCTAGACGACCGCCTTGACCTGATTGGATTGACACCGCTCTGCCTCGCCGAGGATTCACTTCGTGCTCCGGTCTTGATCAAACCGATCGCTGGAGTGGTCTTTCTACGACTTTGCTTCGAGTTCGAGACAAAGCAGGGTCAGGGAAAGGCGATCGCTTTCCTCGTGCCCACGCCGGATACACAATGGAAAGCATGGTCCCTCCTAACTCGTCTGGAATCACTGAAAGGTTTTCCTGAAAGAGTGAGTTATGTGTAGACATGTGGAAGGCTCACCCAGACATCAAGGCAGGTAGGCGCGTTGCGCGACCATACAATGCGTCATGATTGGGTAGAGGAGCGGTCTCGAGAACAAGTTCTGACAGATGGGTCCCCTACAGTTCTTATAATTGGTGCTGGACACACTGGTCTGGATATCGCTGCTAGACTGAAGTATATGGACGTTTCAGTCCTTGTCATTGACCGAAGTGCACGCATAGGAGATAATGTGAGTATTCGCTCGAGGTTCTCTGAACTCTCAAACAACCAGATATAAGTGGAGGACACGTTACAAATCACTTTGTTTACATGATACAGTCTGTAAGTCCATTTCCCCTCGGGCTTTACACTCCAATGTAAGCTTGTGTCCAGGGTTCAATCAGATGCCATACCTTCCGTATGTGAAGCCATAGCCTCGTATCTTCCACCCCCGATCCCACTGTGTAAACAGATTTCCATCTACATGGCCCGTGTTTTGCCCTGCTGCAAAGGTCTGTTTTCAGGGCCAGCCATGGATTAACTCTGACCGAACGGTGTCATGCTAGCTTGCGGATTGGCTCGAATTTTATGCGAAAGCTCTGGAATTGAGTGTGTGGTTATCATCTCGAGTGGTAAAGACAAGCTGGAACGAAAATGCGAAGACCTGGGTCGTTTCTATTCTGCGTGATGGCATTCTCAGAACAATGACTGTCAAACATCTCGTCTTCGCTACCGGTTATGGTGGTGGATTTCCCAAAGTGCCTGATATTCAAGGAAAGGTAACAGCGTCCATGGCATACTTCGCCCAAATAACTTCATTTCTTTGACAGACTGATTTTGGTGGGACGGTTTTGCATTCTTCGGAGTATCATTCAGCTACGGAATACAGCCGCAAGAAAGTCGTCGTGGTCGGTGCTGCGAACTCAGGTAGGAACGATTGCTAGTGTGCTTTCCATCCATTAGTCTCAATTCGCACAGCCCTCGATATTGCAATGGACTTGTTTCGACATAATGCTGAAGTGACATTGTACGTTGTAAATGCATTCTAAACAATTTGTGGATTTGACGACAGTTGACAGGAATCAGCGGTCATCAACATACGTTATATCCCTGGACGCTAGCATTTCCTCTTTACAAGGTTATCCGAGTTTTTCTTGCTGCTGCGATATAGTTTGGCTGATCCTGAAATGTTCTTCAGAGAGGTACAATGAACACTCTTCAGTTGAGTTTTCGGATTTGCTTGGCTCTGCACTTCCCTGGCCAAGCCTTCTACCGTTACTGCGAGCCGAAACAACTCGTGCGGCGAGTGTCGACAAGTACGTCCGTTACAAGGCCTCTGTGTGCTGCTCTGAGAGGTGTACCGAGGAGTATTATTAGAGGCCTTGAAAGCGCCGGATTCAGAACTAATCTTGGGATTGACGACGGTGGGGTGTTGCCTTTGATATATGCAAGAGGCGGTGGCCTTTACGTCGGTAGGGTCGCCGCTCGAACCTCAGAAAGTGTATCCTGATACCGGCGCAGATACCGGCGCATCTGGAAAGATCATCAAAGGAAACATCAAAATCAAGAGTGGTTGTTCCATCCAGCGGTTCACTTCGGTTGGTCTGGAATTTGATGACGGGTCTGAGATGGGGTGCGATGTTGTTATCTTTGCCACTGGGTGGGTTGTTTTGGTCCTTCGCATGAAGTGTGCGTATCGGAGGCAGAGAGCTAACTAGTTTCCTGGAAAAGATACGGTGAATCACGAGATTCTATAAGGGAAGTATGCGGCTCAGAGATAGCAAAACAAGTTGGTCCAATCTGGGGGCTAGATAACGAAGGCGAGCTACAAGGAGTGTGGAGAAGAACGGGACAACCGCATCTGTGGATCGGCATGGGTACGTGAGCTCCGCCGTGTTAATTCTGGCGTGCATGGTGACGTTTCTGTAGGGAGCTTAGGCCGTTCTCGCTTTCATAGTCTGCACCTTGCGCTCCGTGAGTCGGATATCGAACTTCCTTCCCGTAGTAGTTGTTAATGACCGTTGCGCCCAGAAATTAAAGCGCTGGAGGAGGGCGTCATCACGGACGATGATGTCTATGCACAGTAATGAGCTTGACGACGAGTCGGGACGGCTTGATGAGTATTTAGGACATATCTGTCGCGCGCACCATAAGCAGGCGTAATTGACCATTGTCGACGTTACTTTCTTCCTCTTCGTCGGCGTGTGTACAAATGGCAACGACACGTACGTCGCTGGTGGGAAGTATGACCACGTTTCGAGCGGATTTTGACAGGGGCATTCGATGATCAGCCGGCACCTTTTTAACTTATCGATGATATCCAAAGATACCCGACAGCATATTCGCGATCAATAAACATGTTGCGTACGGGTATCAACATTTCAACTACGTAGTGCGACGTGATAGCGCTAGAATAGTGGTTAGTCGCATCAGAAAGTATCGAACAGTGCAACCTACGCGGCGTCTTTTCGTTTCGTGTGTGAAAAGGAGTGTGAGGGGAATGACATAAGCGGTCGGGAATGGCCGATCGGATAAGTAGTTGACGGTGGGTGTGAGTAAGCTGTGTCAAGGTCCCCTCGCTCGAGCCAGTCCCCCACGCCGACGAGCACGTCGTTCCCTGCGTCTTACCTGGCGGCCTTCATATCCGTTATTGTTCTTTATAACGGATCCCGGTATTCTCTTTGACGTACCACCATGTCTGTGCTCGTCGTCGCCAAGTTCCCCAGCATCGCTGCTGTCTTCATGGCGTTGGCTGCTTCGGTCTTTCTTCTCTTACTTGCTCACTGCATTTTCTCTTTTATGCAGCTATGGTCTTGTCCCTTGGCTAGCGCAAAAAACCAAGAGAAAATGTGCATGGTTCCTTTGGCTCTATTTCCAAAGTTTCAAACAATCCAGCAATGGAACGCCCCTACGTCGTTGCCTTTCACATTTCGTTTTCCGGAAAAGCTGCCACAACCTGAGAACAACATCGATGAGCTATCGAAACGCTCAGCGTCGCTACCCGTGGTTAGTTGGCAGTCGCGCACTCTAGGACCCCAATTTCAGCCACCTCGTGAGTCCAGACCTTTCCAGACATCTCCTCCCCTCTAAATGCTCGCGTGCAGCACCAGCATTATATGAAAACCCCGTGCCGCTATCAATGGCAAAGTTGATCATGTCACGGCATGTATGTCGCACTGTCCCTACTTGCCTTTCATCCTTCCTCAGCGCTCGACCCACAGACGTTCCGAAAACCGAACCCTAATCGACCACGAGGGAGCTCCATAACGTCGTTGAAGCGATCAATGTCATCACCTCAAACGCCATCGCGCCTCTATCACTCATTAGCATAGCCCGCCCCCATAATTTTTATTTCCCGCCCAACCCTTTCTGTCTTGCCGCCAGGGCAGTGTGCCGGAAATAATTTATACCACCCATATCAACGCCTCAAGTCATCTTGGACAATACGTAGCAACTACTGTAATCACGAGACGTCGACGGACGGTTCGGACACGACTTTCCCCTCCACGAGTTGAAAACGATATCCGTTTGAATTCCTTCGAGTTTATTTATGACAGCACGTGTGAGACGTGTCTCTTGCGGCGCGCGGTCAGCGCGCCTGGCAACGGCTACGTCGAGGTAGACTGAAACGGATTTTTTTTTTCTTTTCCTTTCTTCGCTACGCATACGGACTTGGTACATCTTTATTTTCTACACTTTTTGCTCCAGACGTATGGCTTTACGAGTTTCTTAGTTGCGGCTGCATTTACATACCAGCTGCCTCTGTACCTTCTTACCTAGGCACACTTCCTGTCTTGGCCCATCGGCGAGGAGTATAATGTGAAACCTTGTGCAGAAGAAAATTCATTGACGTAGCGCTTGTATCAGCTGAGGCTTTTCTTGACAGTGTGGCCATGAATGTGGTTGTCGCTGGAACCACCGCATCACGCAACGAGCATTGGGTATGGATGGTCCGTGCTAATCATCTCTTCTAAAGTTCGACCAGTATTCTGTAGGCGTATCTTTGAACTGAGTTTACTGTAATCACCACGCTATCGATTATCCTCCATTGCGCCAAGTTGCGCCATCCCTGTGTCTTAAGGCCTCATCACTTTGCACTGTGCAGACAGCCCTTCATGGTCATGTTTTCCCAATTTCTGCGATGTTTCCATTTCAGAGTGGTAGGATAGCCTTGAAAGTGGTTACTATGCCAGTTGGTGGACTGATAGCATACTTTATCGCCGGCTGCTGGATGTCAGGTACACCTTGGCCCTTGCCTGAGGTCGAGGAAGCAGACCTGAAGGGTGCTGCTTTGCTGCAGTCATCGAGACGAACAGTAAATGCCTTCTCGGAGGCTGCTGCCATTGGCACTGGGCGCAAAACGAAGGGCTGCCGCCCGGGGTCGCATGCCACATGGCATCCTACTGCTTCTCAAGGGCAATATTGCTACGATACATAAGCAAGGTAGGAAAAGTTTTGCACGTTGATTCCTGTCCGGTGGTGTCTGTAGCCCCGAGATCTTACGTGGCTAGGGATAAAGACTACTACCGGTGAGTGATTGCTCGTTTGCGGGGCTCCGCTGCTACTGAGTGAACAGGGGTCACATGCCCTGTTGAGCTCTGCGGTGACCCGTGACGCCCGTGTCGCTGCCAAGTTGCGTGAAGCCGGCTCAATTTCCGTTGTTAAGAACAACATGTCAAAGGGGCTTGCCTTCGCGGTGAGCTCCCAAATGGTTTCTCGGAGGCGCGGTGGGCAAACCCTTTCTCCTCACTACCACTTTTTGAGTTCCCAGATTGACGGTTCCACTGTTTATCCGGTCTGCAGAAAACAATATAGTAGGCATCGATCCCATTATTGGATTACTCTCGTGCCGTGGAGGTTGGGGTCTTGCTGACGGCGCAAGGTTTGAGGCCAAACTTCGTTAGTGATTCGTGTACCCTTCCCACCAGGATACGTTGGGTTCCATGTGTCGTCGCGTGACAGATGCCGGACTTCCCCTTTCGTTTATTGCTAGGTCGGACGGGCGTAACGAGGACAGCAAGTCTCAGCCTCCGGAGTTGCTGAATTATATGAAAATAACTGAATAAAGACGCCCTCGTTGGTAGGTGGCTCGGAAACTGATGAATGAAGACGAACGCATTCGTAGAGGCTTTTGGAAGCATCAGCGAGATGACCAGTGGTACCAAGTGGTAACCGATGGTAACCGATGGTACCCGAGCGGTTCTGACTGGTCCTGATGACAGCCCGTCCCTCTGATGAATCCTCAGGGCCTTGGGCGCTGAATTTGCCGATCAGCTCATTGCACGGAAACGAGTTGAAGAAAGACACTACCCTCACAGTAGAATCCAAAGTCGGGGTCAAGCAGTATATATCCGAAGTTTGACACATGTCAACAAGGGTGCGGAATATCGCCGACGTGATCGAGTTCAAGGAAGTACATGTTGATGTGAAGCTTCCTGCCCCTCACCATGAGGTTCAACCGCCGTAAGTCCGAGGCGAATTGGTACCGTCGCGATCATGTTACGTACGCTCGTCATGGACTGCTACCAGCTACTTGCGTCTCAAAACGGCCAGGTTCGTACGAATGGGACTGATGTTGTTCTCGACGAGCATAACCTTGATGTTTTAGTATTGCGGACACATGGTTAGTTCTATGTGATTCCGAGTATCGTGTCCGTCCACTTCTGCAAGAGCAAGTTATGCATAGAGTCTAGCAGCGATCGCGGGTCGCCCTATCATTTCTGGTGCGATATCTGTATCGTCTTGGACCATAGTCCCCATCAGCATTTATCCCGATACCGTGCAGATGTTTCCATCGTAGCCTGCATCTTCTCACGGGCTAGCGCCTGGACTGCCCTTCGGTATAGTGAAGGTAATCGCATTTGCAGGGTAGTGTCGATTCAAGAGGAAAGCTATACTGGACGCAGTTCTAAAGATGCAGTCGTATGGCGTGGTGACACTAATGTTTATGTAACCCACTTATGTAATCCTTGCCCATCTCGAAGGGGCTATAGGTAGATTGCAGTTGCATGTTCTGCATGCCCCTCCTGTGGTATGCGGTGAATGTATGACATATAAGGCTTGATAGCATGTTGTTTATATTCAGAACTAAGAATTTGGTCCTAGAGAGTCTGTCTCTTGTGATGTCCTTGGCACTTGCCACTTATGCATCACGGCCTCAGCCTTGCTGCTTTCAGCATGATGCTAACGAGGTGTTTGCTACTGTTTATGCCTGAGTATACGATTGCGAAGGGTCGATCGCTACTTGACTTGTGTCGCTGAATACGCAACCCATCTACTTGGTGCCCAACATGACGAAACACAGTAAGAACAATACAGCGTCTTCCGTCTTCTCGTACGCAGAGAAACAGAAAACGGAGTATGGCACGAGACGAGTGTGTACTTGGTGTTCTTCCTGTTTCAATGGGCTCAGATAGGCTAAGAGCGTACTCTAGCAACGATTAGGCAATGAATCGATGCGAAATTTTGATGCCTGTTCTCTCTGCTTACAGAGGGCGAGGGATCCTGTGGCTTGTGACCAAGGGCATCTATTCTGCAAGGAGTGTGTTTACACCGACCTTCGTCCGTATCATACATCCACCTCGGAAGTCTTGGACTAACAATGGCTCCTAGTGACTCAGAAGAAGGACTTGAAGAGACAAAAAGAGCGCTTAGAAAAGCTTAAGAAAGAGGCAGACGAGGAGAAGGAGCGGGCACTGGAGGCTGCGAGAGAACGCGTGTTAAGGGATTTCGAACAGGGGCAGCTCAGTTTGTCTTCCAGTGTGGCGAACGCGGCGACGACCTCGGAATCCAACGCGAAAGAAGGTATGTTTTTCCTCTTAGCATCTCACTCTAGGTGATATATCTCCTTGTAGTTCGACCAGGGAAGCGAAAACTGGATTTTGACTCCACCACCGTTCAGACACTTATGAGGGAGGCTGAGGAAGCGGCGCGTAGACAGATCGAGAGGGAACAAGCGGAGGCGCTTCGCGCCAAACTTCCTGACTTTTGGCTTCCATCGCTTACGCCTACCTACACGTCAAAGGGACCACCATCGTCACTAAGGGATGTCAAGGTGCAAACGATGTGCAGAGGAGGAGATCCGTCGCACCCTATCAAGTACGTTTATCTTCCAATTCAGAAGCTCGTACCCAAACTTATGCGTGACGTTGAAGCTTGAAGTCACTTACCCCTGTCCAATTTTCATTTGTCGGAGCATCAAACTCTCGTTCAACAGAGTCAACTCCTGCAGCGAACCACAAAGGAGATACAGGCGATAAACAGACTGCAATATGCCCTTCCTGCAAAAGTAACCTTTCTAACAACAAGGTTACATTTCGTATGTATTCGTTTTGTATCCGTGAACACTGCTTCATGACACGTACAAACAGTGATGAAACAATGCTCTCATGTCGTGTGCAAAGTTTGCACGGATTCACTGGTCAGGCCTGCCAAGCAGTGCATAGTTTGTGACAAAGCTTTGGATTCCCCGGATATCATAGAATTGAAGAGAGAAGGTGGGTAATTGGAATTGACACATGCCATGCTACTTCTTGATCTTGGTAATCCCATAGGGACTGGTTTTGCTGGCGGTGGGCTTGCCGAAACGACCAAAAGGGGCATTGCTTTCCAGGGTTAACCTGGAATACGTCGGACAAAACGTAAGCGAGCTCCTATCATTTCAGTCTTCGCGACTCCCACCTATATCTACAGCATTAATGCCCTTCTTTGGTTCAGTCTTTACTGTAAACGTTTACCGCGTGCTGATCATTTGGGACGGGTACAAGGACGGACATTCGGAGTGAGTGACCCTTACTCGATCCTTGGAACGCGATTTTCATTCCACATCTCGCGAAATAGTGTATATTGCCACTGCGAATCAGACTCGCGTGGTGACCTTACACGGACGTTCTAAGACAATTGACTATATTTCAATTTGACACCGGAGACAATCTAGCACTGTGCTGTTGATACGGGAGTGTAATTCGGTTGCTCTCCGCCTTTTGGTGGTTTTGGAAATCTGCCCCAGTCCGCGGCATTTCAAGGCGTGACACTGTTATCCAGTGGGTTCGAGCCTCTTGTAGAGGTTTGAAGTCGACTCTCAGCTGCGAACGATGTACATCCGTGCCACTTGCATGCCTGAGACGTGGCTGCCCAGTTACCCTTTGGAGGACAAGGACGGTGGAACGTGCATGTTGAAAGTGTCCTTGACAATTTACACGCTTCGGCCCGAATATTTCCACCAAAGATGGTTGCTTTGTTTACAGCATCTGACAAAGAGTGGCACAACCCCGGCCGGGATTCCACAATGAGCGATTGGTATTTGCGCTTTGGCGGGGCTATGCCATTGTCGATTCTGAAGCTACTCTGCAAAGCATTGGCACGCGGAAGCGTCAAATGGACTTACGACAATATCGACATCCATGTGTTCCAGGATATTCGTTCACATCCGGTTACTCATCCCGCTGTTTCCACCTTTTGTCTCGTGTGCCAAAGCACCATTCTCAGTGGCATTCGTCCACTCACAATTTCTGGCGCATATAAGTCGTTGTGGGACTGCTCTGGCACCAACATAATTTCCGTTCCTCATTTCGTCGTTAACGTCCCCCTTCATGCTACCCCCCCCTCTCAGTCAGCGTCGCCACAGAATGCTACTTGCGGAAAAATTTCCAGCATTATCTTCTCGCCAATGATCTACAGGTCAGAGCGAAGAAGATGATGGCTTGCTTTAGGGGAAGCTTCCTCCCGCTGCCAACTGACGACCTGAGTTCCGCTTGGGACGAACTTCCTAATAACACGGTCTACGACTTGCCCATGTCATTTAAAGCTCACGAGACGTCTCTTCGCGCACCGCCTCCCACGCCAATTGATGCTAATTTCACTGTGGATGGAGTCTCTACCACCTGTGGCTCATCGTCTTCTGCCCTCACTGACGACGAGTCGCCATTTGTATATGAAACGGACTCTCCGACCCCTGACGTCGTGGTATTCAAAGTCATTGCCCTGGGGCCTTCTAATCCTCATTATTTGCCACTCGAAGATAGCGGTGACACATGTCACAGTGGTACCAACAGGTTGTGTGGTGGACTAACCACCGGTGCTCTGGCAGAGCCCGCACTGCAAAGTCCCGAAATGACACCGTCTGCATCAGACTTTGACAGCACTTCAATGAGTCCCAGGATCTCGTCCATGCCGTTTCCGGAATTTAGAGGGATAGTAGACAGCAGTGTCGCTGACATTCACCAACGGAGCATACAGCCTTTCGTCGATTCGCTGTTGATCAGTGGGGTAGAAACCATCCAGTCGGCATCGCTTGTCTCTGAGATTGCATGTGCTGTCATTCAACAAATTTCGAATACATCATACACGGAGGCAGAGGAATTGACCAAGGCAATTCGCGTTGGAGCTTTGGAGATGTTCCAATATCACTGGAAACTTGTGCGTGTTTTAGACTTTCTTAAGGTTCCGGATTGCAATGCCGATCACTTGCAGGACGGAGAGTGGTATAAAGTCTCGTCGACATCAACAGAGTGCTCACCTTCCACTTGGCAAGGTCTTAATAAGGCTGGCTTGATGGGCTCGTTGTTTAACGCACAAGTCGCGACGGTTGAAGACATTTTCTCATGCTTATTCATTCTACTGGAAGGCGAGAAGCATTTTGATCGTCTATGTGCTATGCATGCACTCCTTGTGCAAGCCGACGATCAGCTGTGCGAAAGCCGCAACCTTCGGAACTTGACACGATTTGTGGATTCGCTAAGCGTCAGAGATCGTATGTCCGGCTGTTTCGCCTGGGCACCCACGCCGCATGCTCGCACAATGCTCGAGGTTTGTTCTACGTTGGATTGATCGTATCACACAAACTTAGTACTTCCTTCACCATAGGACATATTTGACGCCATTGCAGGGTGGGAGTGTATCCAGGCTATTAAGAGCCAACAGTACGAAGCAAGGGCGAAAAACCACCTAATTCCCCTACACTCTGTGGGTCCAAGGCTGCGAAGTAACATCTGAAGTCAATCCAATCTCTCGATCCACAACATACCGCCGCCATCCCGTATAAACTGCCTGTATGGACCGTTAGTACTGTCTTTATTCCTTGACGGTTGGATATACGTACTTCCATCATTATCGCTCACCATGCAATTCTTGCATATCGATTGAAGTAAATGTACATACGACAAATCGCTACATAAGCGATAAAAGTATACCAGCCTCCATACCCACCTCACCGTAACATCCATCCTACGCCCACCCCAATACAAAAGCTACCCACCATAGCCATCCGGACCCGACAATCCGAGATCGATCTCATGAAAGTTGAAACGTTATTCATTATGCGAGCCTTTGCAGGGTTGAAGAGCGAGAGAGAGAATGCGATCAACGAAGAAAAGTGCAATGGATCGACGATTGATGGGGCTGCTGGGCGGTGGATCATATTCTCTGGCCTGTTCGTAACAGTATTCTCGCGTGACCGAGTTGCAACGTCATGAGAAAGACGTGATTCCCATTCTGCTTCCCATTTTGCCTTGTCCCACGAAGGCGCCTTTTCCAAGAAGTGGTGAGCGATCTCACGGTTGGATGTATGGATACTTTCAACTGCGCGTTCGATTTCCCTCCAGTGTAAAAAGCGCTCTGCTGCTTCGTATCGCAATGATAAGAGAGTTTCTGGAGAACGGAAAAGGCCGTTTCGGAGCGCACTTGCGGATGAGGGACGGAAGGAAGACATGTGCGGACGAGATGGGAACCGTGTTCGATCAAGTCCATAGCGAAATACAATGACCGGGATGTGAGTAGCAAGTGCATCTATTAGGCTGTCCTCATTCTCCGACGGGCCTGTCCGCTCTTGTCAATGAAGCTCCGATTGGCGACGAACCTCTTGATAGAGAACTCACCTGATTTTGATAAGATTATGAAAGCAGTATATATTGGTGCGAGGGAGGATGCAATGAGGCCGACGAGCGTAGCAGATGGCTGACAATTTGGGTCGATGATCTCGAGTAATGAGTAGAACGGAGAATGTATGATCGGTAGTATGGCCGAGACCTGGATGAATGAGTCCGCGCCGCCACTGATATTAGGCGAGTCATACATTAGAGACTTTTCTGGTCACAATCTCCACATTCCTAGAAGGTTCAAACTTCTCTAAACCGTGAGGGTCTCGATGTTCGACCCAGTCGGTGGATGCCCGAAGGACGGACCCCTCGTTGGTCTCCTCCCATATGCCGGGGTCAACCACGTCTTCATTGTCATCAAGCAGTAGACTGGACACGAGGTCATGATCATCTGCACCCTCTCCAGTTATAAACAGTCGAATACCACCTAGCGTCCTGCCATATTGCGTTGGCTGCGGGAGAGCAGCTGGTAGCGTTAAGGATGGAATAATAAGCCCCTGTGTTGAGTCTTTAGCATGGTCAGAATGAGGATGCGAATGCGGTGGGCTCGCGGCTGCAGAGGAGAAAAAGAACGAGGACCCGATGGATGGTAGGGACGAAATTGAATCCGGTGGACTGTCCGTTGGGGATGGCAGGTAGCTTGAATGGGGTGAGGGCGACCCTGTTGCACCTGCTTGTGGGCTCACAGCAGTATTATTACCATCGTACTCCCGTTGTGAATTTGAAGCTCGTAATGTGGACGTGCTGGTCAAGATGTCGCTGCAATCCATCGTCAAGAGGGTCAAGTGGACCCCACCGTCAACGCGATCTACTAATAAGACTCGGAGCACACGCAAACACGCCACTTGACGCTAACCACACGTGTTCGGTCTCCCCTGGCAAGCGAGTTAGTACTACTCGGTAGGATCGATTCAGCACAATCAGTGAGTTCTCTCTCCCATATTTGCAACGCAGTTGTTTCATAGACACATCTGCTCACAAAGAACTTATGCGGAGCCTAGAGATTCAGTTCTTTGAAACATCATTTCTTACCTCGGATCTTCTGCTTAGCTGGGACACGAGTTTTCTGGTCGACTGTCTGCTGGTTTCTGCATGCGGCAATGTATGTTGGGAGAGTCACGACTCAGAGGTCCCACAGGTGCTCCAGAGTGGATATATATGAGTGTTTCGGTTCACTGGTTGATGAACAGATCGGTTGAAGATACTAAGTGATAAATGGACACAAGACACGCCTTCGCTTTGCCCTGGCAGTCTTTTCAGGGCATGAAGGTAAACAAAATAAAGTCAGTTCATTCCCGAGAACCTGTGGTAGAAGTATATGTCTATCTGCAGGACTACAGAAGTATGTTGTAGTAGTAATGTTGACTGTGGAGTTCTCACCCGGAAATGATAGTAGAACACAGGCATGGCCCCGATGGCAAACACATGTACAACGAATAAAGCAGAATGCAAGGGAGACTGAGACAGTGGAGAGGGGGAGTACGGTGACCACAAAGGCAAGTGTCACACGGATAATATAGTAGTAATCAGACCACTAAAGTCCAACTCGATGCGTGTTACTGCTTCCTTCAAATATTATATACCAGCTTCTAGCATGCTGCGTAGCAATGGAATCTACACCTTGCTTATGACCGTTTCCTAATGATTCAGAGAAGAGCTCCGAACTCACTGTTCCGTTGATTCAACATCACCGCTGTTTTCGGTGTTGAGTCTCACCACCAATCGTCATCTTCTACATATTCATGGTCACTTTCCACATATTCATCGTCACCTTCTACATATCCATCGTCACCTTCCACATATTCATGGTCACCTTTCACATATTTATCGTCACCTTCCACATATTCATCGTCACCTTCCACATATTCATCATCACCTTCTACATATTCATCGTCACCTTCTACATATTCATTGTCACCTTCTACATATTCACCGTCATCTTCTACATGTTCATCGTCATCTTCTACATGTTCATCAGAGGCTTTCCTCTCTTTTGGAAACAGCCAAGCCCGAGTCCGAACCAGGTACGACCCAATGTAATCCAGGATAATTTCGTCGACGACGCTCCTCCCATCTTTCACGCGAGCATGTGGATATGAACAACCAGGGAGCGCCCAGGTGGCGCATGGCTTTCCATAGGAGCTGCTGATGAGCCATTGCATGTCGTATGTCCAATTGTACATTTCAATCCACAGGGTGCAGGCAAAGCAACTCCGCTTACTGCATCCAATAGGTTGTGGAAAACAATGTTGCAAAGCACGGAAATTGTCACTGAGATGAAGGATGATGCGGATTTCAGGATGAAGGTAGGTGTTGACAATACGGCTTTTATACCATCTCTCCTCTGCATTTTGTGACGTCTCGCACAGTACGGCCATATTCCCCTTTGTGAGGGGTTCACCAAATGCACGTGATACGGCTTGCCAGTAGTTACTATCAAGCTCGATTGTCCTTGCACCGGTGCCGGTGCTAACATCAACCCAACGATAGTCAAGGCCATGTGGGCAATAACGCTTCGCTTGGCGGATGAGGTTGTTAATGCCATGATAATATTGGCAAACTTTGGTGAGACGACGTTTCAGCTTCTCTGCCTGTGGCCACCGGGGTTTATACCTGCAATTGTCGGTATCACAGATGAAATGTAGAAGACGGGATTTCAGAAGAATACGGGCAGGTGCCGCAAGATCCTTGTAGAGTTGTGCTGAGAGATTGTTACTTCCAGAATTTATATCTTGGATCATCATGGTAAGTTGCTTCAAAAGGTGCTGTATCATTTGCAGAAATGAAGATGCATGCATCCCTTTGCGATATTGTCCAGAGCGGGGAAACTCTTCATGGATGAAGCGTGAGGGCTTGTAACCCTGCAGGACTTCCTCCAAGTCATGCAAGAGTGCAGCCACAGATTCACCCATCTTTTGAATCCGTTTCTCCATATTTGCCTGGCAACGAGACAACAAGAAAGGTAATACATCGTCGGCGTCCTTTGTTGTGGAGGCAGTGATCGCAGTGAATAAGTGATGGACAGCTCGATCGTCTTCGATAGTGACAACACTGTTCTTTGCCAAGACGAGTGTGAGACCCTGACACCCATCAAATGCAGCGGCAAAGACTTCTCCAGGGTTTCCAGTTGTTAGTGCAACTGTGATGACGTCAAGAAGTTGAAGAGCATCATTGGTATAACTATCCTCTGTGGTGAGTAGGTGGCAATCCCGTTGATGCTGCTGGGGAGCCAACTGGTTGAGTAACTGAAGCTGCTCGGAAAGATGAGTCTGGTCATCTATGAGACTCGCATGGCGGGATGTCATCGTCTTATTAAATGAAGGGGGCAGTTTCAGAATCTGCTTTCATGGGGTGTCGTGGTCAGTGGTGCCATGGCTATGAAACAAACTATAACAGCTTACAGGTTGCAGTTTTGGGACTGTCAGTGTATGCCTTTCGAAATGCTGGCAGATGGTGATGAAGTTCAGTAAACCCTCAAGGGGTTCAACAGCAATAAGGGTTATGGAGAACCCCTATCTTAGAGGGGTACTGTCTGACATCTGATAGTACTATTACGATCTTTGTTACTGTTCGGGAAATGTCAACGCTGGTGGCAACGGCATTGTTTGCAAGGTTTCTCCGCTAGTCCACAGCCCATCTATTGTAATTTGAAGTTCATGCTTACTCGGACAACCGACCACGTACACTACTTATACTGACCGTTGTACCCTTGAGGGGTTGGGACGGGAGTGCAGGAAATGTGGAGTTGCTGGAGTATCCCTGCTTAGTGTATGATTAAGAACAGTAAAACGGCGGTTTCTGAGATAAAGGCGGCAGCGCGGAGGGTTGCCATGCCGCAGGGCCAGTCGACAGCGAGGGAGCGAAGAGCCCAAGGCAAGCAGCAGCTTATTATCAACGGGAGGTAGAGGTTGTTTTGGCACCGATAGTCTCTGCTGGACTTCCACGCGGTCAATAAACTTCTCGCGTTCAGCGCGACATTCAGATATGAAGGACTTGGCGTTTCAAGCGAGTGAGGCAGCCAGTTCCATCAACTACCTCTGGGATTGCAGACCCTTTTTACACGATTGTCAAGACATAAGACATCAAGTATTGGTGTTCTGAAGACGAACGACACACGTTATGCCATCGTGGACATCCATGTATCCGTCGCGTGCTCGAGAGAACCAGCGGACCGTATCTTTCTTCCAACCTTCGTGTTCTTCCCATTTCTTCACGCCTGGACCGCGACCTGCGAGGACCCCGGAGGCCCTTCCACAAGCTCCGAAACTCCTGTATTGCCACTTGTTGGTGGTGGACGGTAGCTGCGGGTCGCTACTGGCGTGGCCTGGACTTGTCGAGTTCGGCGACAAACGGAGCAGGCTCTACCCTTGTGTTTCGGCGGTGGTGTGGGGGGATCGTCGGCTTTGATCTGAAGAACATGAGTGGAGACCTCACAGCGTACAGGATTTGCCTACCCTCTCCTTCAAGTTTTCAAGTACCTCGCCGCGCTCGGATGAAATCCGCCCAAGTGCTCCCGAATCGCACTAGCGAATTGTCTACTCCTTGTTCCTGCTCATCATATCCGCCGTCTGGTTCCAGGAGACTCTGCGATGGAGCGGCTGGCTGTAGGCTAATGCGGAATGCCTCCTCCACTCCTGGCGACGGTAGAAGTGATGCCACCCTTCACGGAGTCCCAGAAGATCCAACGTCGCAACTGCATCCAAGGCTCCCACATGTGACTTGAGGTCCTGCCTCAGGGCCTTGTTGAGGCTCCTGCGTCCATAAGTGATAGTACTTGATTCGTGTAGCTTCGCATTCATGCGATTCCGCTTCCAGTTTTCTCGAAGTGCTTTCCAGTCCACCCCAGTTCACGCCTAACACTCTCCTTCAGCCGCGTGAGCCTCCATGAGTGCGTCGACACTTTCCCGGTCCTCTATGGTCCCTATAACCTCTATCCATCTTCGCACGTCCAGCGGAACGGGTCGTGCCTCCATACTACCGTCTACGACGCCATTGAATCGTGCAAGGCCATCTTTGGACACCCGTGGCTTCCAGCGCGCTGCGTACTTCCACCTCTGCGTTCTCTGCGTTCTCCACTTCCTTGCGGACGAGTTTAGTCTTCTCTTCTGAATGCACGCCAGCACTTCCGTGAACGCTCGGTGGAATGAACTTCATGAGGATATCGGCACGTATGGCCTTCCGACCGTCCGGCGAACCGTACATCTCCTGAATGGGAATGAGGGTTGCCACGCTCGCTATCTGGATGGGTGGCAGTGCTTCGGTGGAAGGAACAACAGCATTGTATGCCAGGTTATTTTCCCATTGTGCCTCGTTCTCGCGTTCAGTGCAGAACTGCGAACAGGATTCGATGCGATCGAGGATAGACGGTCCAGCATCGATGGGCAAAGTCGACGATGCGTGTGAAAAAAGGGCAGAGAACGAGGAAGTAGAGCGATGGGCCCCCTTGGCAAGCGACTCTGCCAGAATCCAGCAAGCGAGCGCATCGCCGTCATTGCCCACCTTGTTATCAGCCTGTGCGCGGTAGCACTGAGCAAGTGAAACGAATAACTTCGACCTGATCTGGACGTGTGGCAACTTGAATTTACCGATTTAATCATAGGTTTACATGCTCGTACCGTCGTGACCCAATTGCGGTCGATTATACCCTTTCCTTGAATGTTTTTGACTTCCCCGTTCAATGAAGTGAACATCGAGACAGCCTGTGAAGCCATCTTCGATAGAAGTGCGTCTGCCTTCTTTTCGTCTATACAACTCTCCAAGGAAATCTCCGTCGAGAGGGCATGCAAGAAATCCTCGTTGATATACGTGAGCATACCCTTTGCTGGGATGAATGCCTACAAGACCTTTACAAGCCTAATCAACGTGCTAGGCACTCCTAGCCTTGACGTAAATCGTGTCGGTAAGGAACCTCGTTGGAAGGCAGACAGGATCTGAAGAGGTTGGGCAATGTACTCGAGGTCAATTGCCTCGGGCATAAGACTGAAAACGCTGTCCCTTTTCACGACCCTGCCTGTGGAAAGGATCATTTGTCAGAACCGACAGGGTCTTACATTTACACGTATTGGGACTTCGTTCATATCCCCTGTGTACCCCACCGTCGCACGTCCGTAGCGCTCGTGGAGGTTCTGGGCAATTTGTGCGAGGTCATGATCGTTGAGTTCGCGTTCCCGCCCGTCAAGCCGTGCATTGACTGCGGCTTTCCTGTTTATATCGTAGTCATCGACCCCGGTGTCGGCGATGAACTCGTCTGCGAACTAAGAATCAGAAAAAAAAAAAGATGTCTCAATGATGTACGTACCTCCACCCGCTTCGTCCTCTTCATCTTCCTCCTCCTCCTCCTCGGTATCCACCTCAGCCTCCACATCGATAAAAGGGTTGACTACGTGACGCGTGCGCCGACGCTACGAGGTACGGCGTTTGTAACAGCAAGTGAGGACGTAGTACCAATTGTTTGCCTCCGTCGATAATGTCACCGCCCGAATATTCAGCACTGCTTCCGGTATCCGACTCTATCCGCCCCTCCGACATCAGGGAGTGGTTGGTGTCAAATTCTCCCCGGACGGCAGTCAGTTCGCTACCGCCTCGCGCGATCACGGTTTTCGCGTCTACAGCACCCACAACGGCGATGTTTTGTTTGATTCGGGGCTTGAGAGTTCAACCGGTTCCTGGCAGGTCACTCCTTTGGTCTGGTCATCTGATGGCCAGCAACTGTTCGTCGCAAGCATAGGCAAAATTACCTGCCTCAACGTCCCTAACTGGTCGTTCTCTGAATGGTCGATTCACGAAACCCAATCTCCAGCATCTATAGTATCCAACGGCAGATTCATTGCATGTTCTGCAGGCCCATCGGTTTCGCTATGGGACTGTGTGTCCCACAAGCAGATCGGTAACATTATCCCACACACCGCAGAGATCAGCCGCATTGCCCTCTCACCAAGCGGGGGATATCTCGCATGCGGTGTTGGCAGGAATATCATCATCCACAATCTCAGAGATATCCTTTCTTCCAAGTATTTCGAACATTGCGAAAGTGTGCATCCACTTGTGTAACTCACATCACTGACATTCATTATGTTACGGAATGCTCTAATCCATCGGCAACTCCGTGCTGGCCAGCTTCCACTCATACGAGTAAGTGGCGATGCCCTCAACTCATGGACACAGGGCAACGAGAGGAATACCGAAATGCTGCTATCAGAGGAGTTGAAAGGTACTTCAAGCCCTAGCCACCATCTGCTAGCAAACCGTGCTCTCATACGAGCACGTTTGAAACATTTGGCACTCGTGATGGAGGACGTCAGGGAGGTGAGTCTACTTTCTAACAACTCAATGCGCACGTTCACTCACATGCAGTTGAAGTCCCTCCAGATTCAGCCATCACCTATCGGCTATATCGCGATGGCAGCTGCCTTACTTGGCCAGGGCGATCGAGAGGGTGCCTTACACACATTCGACTTTGCCTTTCATGATTGTGAGCTGCAGGACATCAGACTTCTCTTACTACTGAAGGTGCGTGAGGTGATCTGAAAATCGTTCTCGTGATTGACCTATGTTCCTTTCAGTCGATCCTTGTATTCGAGTCCGGAAATCAAGAAGAGGCGATAGCACGCGTAGAACACCTTGCTACGAGAGCAAGCAACGACAGCGACGACGATGCCATTCACCTCTACACCCAGGCACGTGGTTTTGCGTGATACGGACATGAAGTTCATTGCTGATACATCCTGCAGGTCCTTGGAGTTATGTACGTGAAGGCGGGAAATTACGGACGTGCGACACCATTGATCGAACGTGCGAAGAACCTAGCTCCGAAGGCTAAAACAGTGTCCCCCCTTGGGGACGGTCTCCCTCGTAGGTCTTCTGCCGCTACTATCTATTGATCTAATCATCCATGAAGGTTTTTGGGTGGAGTTTCAAAGGATTGGACATCGCTGCTCAGCAGCGCATATGTGAAATTCTATATGCTGAGCAACGTACAGCCGAAGCGGTAGAGACTTTCCTCAGCGTCGCCAGGACATCAGAGGAGGAGATCCAGGGGAACCATGCAATTGTGGACTGGATCGCAGGTACTTATTGTAGCCACCAGTCTAGGTAACGCGCATGTTAATATCCGTCACCAGATTTCACCAAAAAATGCGCTACAACACTCGAGCGTGTTGGCGACGAAGCCTTCAGGTCTGTAAATTACGACGACGCGATAACACAGTGCTCTGCTGCGTTGTCACTGGGTTCTCCGAGTCCCACAGGTCTGCTTATCAAGCGAAGCAGGGCTCGAGCGGCCAAGGGCCTGTGGGAGGATGCACTGCGGGACGCGAACAAGGTAAGCACAGTATCCTTCTTGTATGAATTGAATCCCTACATTTGCTATACAGGCAGTGAAAGCGGAGCCCACCTACCCTTGGGGTCATGAAGCCGAGCATATGGCGCTTCATGGAGCCAAACGGTATGACGAGGCGATTGATACTTTCAAGTCTATGTTGCACGTAATTTAATAGTCCCACGACCCTGCAATTAAGCGTATGTACCTTCTGTACGAGCTTAACGTCCACAAATGACGATTTCACAGTATTACGCAAGAACTACTTTTCTCCACCCGAGATCATTGCGACTATCGATCCTATCATTCGTGAAACCCTCAAAAGTTCTCCCCTCGTCCTCATCGACGTCACCACTGGGTGGCTTTGTGATGGCCCTGAGCGGAAGCGTATCTTCGAAGCTGGACTGTTCTTCAAAGACCTTGTTTCATCAATGACAAGAGAACTGGACAACGAGCGGATCCTACAAGTGGTTACGAGATTTTTTGGATATGTCGTGTTCTCTCATGTATGGCAGGGGAACGAGCCGTTGTTCCCGGAGGTCAATGCAGCACAATCCATATGGAATCTTCCAGAGACACCCCTGAATGAGAAGTTGGGCAATTTCTGCAAGGAGGTGCACGGACTTGGTTACAATTGGGCGTGGTCGGATACGTGTTGTATCGACAAGACCACGAGTTCCATCCTTAATCAGTCTCTTACGTCTATGCACAAATGGTATGCGGATTCGGCAGCTACGCTCGTATTCCTTGCTGGTCTTGCGCATCCCCCCGAACTCGGCGACCGAGACGAGCATGGACTTTGCAAGAACTTCTCTCACCCAAAGTCATCCTTTTCTATGATTCCGAAATGGAAACCATACCTCGGCGATACCGGCGCGAACCAAAAAGAATCTCCGGAGATCATGCAAGAGCTAGCAGATGCTATCCAGATTCACCGTGGAACCTTTGTCACGTTCTCTCCAGACGATCTCGCAGTGCGTGAAAAGCTTCGTCTCGCTTCGACGCGCAATGCGACGGTCGAGGAGGACGTTGCATACTCTCTCATTAGCATATTTAAGTCCGATATCAGACCCCTCTATGGTGAAGGGGCCGATGCTCTTGGACATCTCCTGGAGGAGATTGTGGCACGCTCTGGCGAGGTGGACGTGCTTGCATGGTCAGGGAAGCCATCGTCATACAACAGCTGTCTCCCGGCCTCCGTTTCCGTCTACAGCCAAACTCCTTACTATTCTCCATCGCTTGAAGGGGAAGAAATGGAAGCTTGCATCACAGAGTTATTGGGGCAAGTTGACCCAACAAGAAGCCTTGAGTATCTATAGACATGTCGGCGCTCTTCCACCCGCCCGTTTTGCAACCCGACGTCTACATCTTCCATGTATCGTCTTCCCTGTCAGAAGACCTGGTATACAGGAGATACGGAGAGGCAATGGGAAGCTATACCGCGCCAGAGTGTCAGGGCTTGGAAATGTGGAGTTCACCACCGCAGATGATCTCCCGCTACAGGAACCACAGAAATTTGTCTTTGTGCATCCGTGGATTCGTCATATCCGAGGTCCTAGTAGTGGGATCGCTTGGGGAGATGGGTCGGACTCTGATACCGATTCTGACTCGGGTTCGAGTCACAACGCCGGTTTGGGTGCGGTTGCGCCGTTGCACGTTGCCCCCATGCCTAAGGTTGGCAGCTATGCCCGGGCATTACAGATGATTGCTCGCCTCGGACAGCCGTTCAATGCATTGCTTCTCGTACAGCAGCCGAATGGAGAATACAAGAGGGTCGCAGCAGAGAATGAGATCATCGTCTCAGGTTTGGGGACCGATATCACCTCCAATAACATTCGGGCGAAAGTCTTGGAAATTCTGTGATGTATTTACGGCGTTGGAGCTCAGCTGCTGGTTTGCCTTTCTTCCTTTATCGATCATTTTCTCTTTGTGCTGTTTTTATCGGTTTACTTGTTTCAGGGTGGAGAAGACGGAACTTCCGGTGTTTAAAACAATATTAAGTCGAGCCTGAGCTGGAGAAATGTTTTTACTCGTGTATTATGAACGACGACAATGTTAAGGCTAGTCAAATCAAGTGAGGAATCGTGCGAGCCCATCGATGGCATCTCCAAATGTCTCTGCTACGATGACCCTCGACGATCGTGACACTGTCATTGCATTCGTAATCTCAAATGTATGTCACTAGGATGTCTGTCGGAGACAGTGCGTGCAGCACCGTAGCGGGAGGGGCTTCGGGCGAACGACGAACAAACCGGTCGGGATAGAGATTGGCGAGCGCAGAAGGATGTTAACCGCCAGAAGTGGCCACGAGAGGGCTACCGAGAAGATTAGCAGAACGAAAAGAGCATCACTGGGAACGAAACCTGGGACAGAACGCGAGATAAGCCCCGGAAGACATCTCATGAGTACATCGTCCGGCGAACATTTCATGCACGTACCATGAGTACTCAAATGGACAGCGACCATTTACTGGTCTTCCATCTAGAAGATCTGCCATATAGCGTAGGGTGTAAAACGTGCCAAAACCGCGGTAGCGTGTGCACCGCCAATGCGCAATACGAAGTCTGATTGAAAGGAGCGTGGTAGTCTACAACTGCGATATCGCGGCAGACATAAAATAATGGAGTTCGGTGGAAAGAACGTAGCAGTGCGCAACACAACAAATAAACATGCAGATATCATGTCACAAGTATGTAGACTCGAGTCTCTGTCATCACCAGCACGCCGGGTCACCTACTCCGACCAAATTCCTTCAGTCTCTGGTTCTGACCCGCTTGACCGATGTTCATCGGAGTCTCTCTTGAGGTTCGCATGCCGCTTGTCCAGAGCATCATTGAGTCTTCTCTCGATTCTACTGACAACGGTCTCCCCAATAACTTCCTCGTCTCCCGAGTGTTTGTATGAGGGGGTAGGAAGCGCCCAGGTGGCATACGGCTTGCCATGTGATCCGCTAGTAAGCCAGTGCGTACCATGTTTGGAATTGTAGGCATTAATCCACAAGTTGCAGCACAAGCAGCTGCGCTTGCTACATCCAACCGGCTGCTGAGGGTGATCACCCCGAGAATTGGGAAGGTTGCCAAGCTCCAGCACAATGCGGAGTTCTGCATGGACACGAGTCGTGAGGGTGCTCCCATTGCGCCATCTCTCCAGCATATTCGGGAACCTCTCGCGCAGTACAGCTATGATCGGGTCTGAAAGGGGTCTTCCACGTGCTCTTGAGATGGCCGCAGTGCAGTCGCCAAGTCTAATCCTACTTTCACTGCTGATAGAATGAGGTCGTACCCAGCGATGGTTGAGGCCGCGTGGAAAGTGTTCTTCGGCATACTTGATGAGCGTGTTGATGCTGTAGTAATACTGGCTGAGTTTATATAGACGACGTTTCAACTGTTCCGCTTGTGAACTCGTGACTGGAGACGGACGTTCACAGGCCCAGCGTAAGAGAGGGGAATACTGGAGGATCGGGACAATCCTCAGAAGACCCAGGAAAAGTCTTTGCATTGTCGGGGGATCGGCATTCCGGGAGTTGAACGCTTCAGCCGACTCCGTAATATCCGCAAAAAGATTACGCATCATTGTTGGGAATTCAGGGCTATCGTCGCGATATCTTTGTGCCCGATATTGCACAGAATAAGGAAACTGTTCGACACCGAGTTTAGGCTCGTAATCTTCCAGGAGCTTGTTGAGCATGCTTGACGTTAAGGCTAGGGAATGGGACATCTTCTGGACCCGTTTCTTGATGTTCTTCCAGCAACGGTCAAACAAAAAGGGTAGCACGTCGCGTGCACTCTTCGTCGTGGAGGCAGTGATCACCTTCAATAGTTTATGAACGGCCAGGTCATCGGCAGGGGAAGCGGGTCCGTTCTTTGCTAAGACAAGCCACGGAGGTTGGCGGCGGATATCAAAGGCAGCTGCTACGACGTCCCCAGCGTCCCCTGTTGTCAGTGCAACCGAGATAGTGTCAAGGACACGCGGATCAGCATCGACTGGAGGGTGTCGGGCACCTTTAGTACTGCGCCGGCTGGCATCCTCATAAGGCTGGCCAACGTCGGAGTAATTGAGCTGGTCCAGTAGCTGGAGTTGCTCGGAAAGATGAACTTGTGAGGGCATCATCGCGGTCCGTGTTGAAGCACATGCTAGTCTACATCGTCACAGGTCAGACGTGTGTCAGCCTACTATGTGGCTGACAGCTAACTAGCGGCAACATACAACTTCAACCAAACATGGTGCGCAGAGAACCTCGCCGCATCGATATTTGGTGGGGTTGTACAAGTCGAACCTGGCCGTTCTGGCAAAGGAGTCGGAAAGAATCACGCTCTGTTTTGAAGATGGCGCCAACTGTTTGTAGGCTAGAGGATAAATTGCACGAGTCACCGACATCCGTACCACGCGCATACGCACTCAAGTTGTGCGAGATCGTGCAGTTCGTGTTGCGAACGATATTCGTGCCAGTCCCAAGCTATCGAAGGTCTTTTGAGAAGACGGATGCCTGTAGTCTTGATGAGAGAGGATCGAAGAAAGTGAAGGGCAACCACCAACCTCCTGCGCGATCATACCCGACACGAAGGTAACCACGCTGTCTGATACGGAAACCACTAGACCGGTTTCATCTGCATTCCGTCCCGTCATGACTTTGACGTGGTCTCCGGGCTTGAATCGTTTGCGAACGATACACGCCGGAACGTCGATCTTCTGACCGTCGATGTCAATGCCAATAGCCGTATCGTAACCACATCCTGGTTGATGGAATCGAAAACGCTACGTACACCGGACTGCTCCCCTTCAAGACCTTCTACATGATCTCCCGGTCGAAGAACGGCGATGGCCCGCTTTTCGCAGAACTTCTGCGATGATGGAAAGATCGATAGAGGTTTCTGCCTCTGTACCATCCCGTCCGCGAGTAAATCGCTTGAGCCCAACGTCCTCGCCACTTTCAGTAATGCCCATGACTCGTGCTAGATCACCCTGATACTTTCTGCGCTTTATCTGTATGTAACTGCCAGGAGTAACAGTCAGGTCTTGCTTCTTAACTTGCAACAAGCTGGTCGTGTCCTCAATGGGGACTAGAATGATGCCTCTGCTGGGATAAATGCCTACAAGACCTTTACAGGCCTGATTAACCTGCTGAGCACTCCTAACTTGGACGTAAATCATGCCCGGCAAATAGTCTCGTTGGAAGGCGGACAGGATCTGCAAAGGTTGGGCAGTGTGCTCGAGGTCTATTGCCTCACGCATAACGCTGAAAACGACGTCCTTTTTACGGACCGGCTATGGAAAGAACCATTTATCAGAACCTAAACACTACCAAATCTGCGAGGGGTATTGCTTTTACACGTACCTGCAACGGACTAGCGTCGTGGACAGAGGACATGAGCAGTCGTTGTGGAGCCTTGTTCATGTCCCCCGCGTACCGCACCGCGGCACGTCCGTAGCGATCGTAGAGGTCCTGGGCAATCTGTGCAAGGTCATGATCGTTGAGTTCGCGTTTCCGCCTGTCAAGGCGTGCGTTGGCTGCGGCTCTCCTGTTTATATCGTACCGGTGTCGGCGATGAACTCGTTTGCCAAATAAGAATCAGTAGGGCGACAGAAAAAGATGCCTCAATAGCGTACGCGCCTCCACTTGCTTCGTCTTCTTCCTCTTCAGTATTCAGTTCAGCCTCCACGTCGATAAAAGGGTCGAAACATTGAACGTCGACTACCCAGCGCTTATGGCAGGCTACGAGTAGTACGACGTCTTGAAAGACTGCCTCAAACGTGTAGGTGTCACGTGCATCAACAGTCACGTGACACAAACTGAAAGTGCTGTGCTAATAGATGCGTGACCTAGTAGTACTTCCCCAGCCCGTACGACGCTACTCGTTCCGTCCGGACCAGACAACTATGTTAGCGTCACAGGAAGACTACTCGATGAATGATCAGGAACCTGCTCAGCCCGAAGATGACGAACACATGGAGGAAGCAACCCAAGCAGAACAGCAACCGAAGTCGAGAGCGTCGATATACGACCCACTAGACGAGGAAGACGAAGAAGACGAAGACGAAGAGGAGGAGGAGGAGGAGGAAGAGCCTGGGCATCGTATAAAACGTCCTAAGGTAATTAACTGGTACTATGTCCTCACTTGCTGTTACAAACGCCGTACCTCGTAGCGTCGGCACAAGCGTCACGTAGTCAACCCTTTCATAGATGTGGAGGCTGAGGTGGATACTGAAGAGGAGGAGGAAGATGAAGAGGACGAAGCGGGTGGAGGTATATACATGATTGAGGCACCTTTTTTCTATCACCCTCACTGATTGTTATTTCGCAGACGAGTTCATCGCGGACACCGGGGTCGATGACTACGATATAAACAGGAGAGCCGCAGTCAACGCACGGCTTGACAGGCGGGAACGCGAACTCAACGATCATGACCTTGCACAGATTGCCCAGAACCTCCACGAGCGCTACGGACGTGCTACGGTACGGTACACAGGGGATATGAACGAAGTTCCCCAACGACTACTCATGCCCTCCGTCCACGACGCTAGCCTGTGGCAAATACGTGTAAAAGTAATACCTTTCGCAGCGTTAGTAATGTGTGGGTTCTGACAGTAATCCTTTGCATAGCCAGGCCGTGAAAAGGATATCGTTTTCAGTCTTATGCGCAAGGCAATTGACCTCGAGTACACTGCCCAACCTTTACAGATCCTGTCCGCCTTCCAACGAGACTCTTTACCGGGCATGATCTACGTTGAGGCTAGGAGTGCTCAGCAGGTTAATCAGGCCTGTAAAGGTCTTGTAGGCATTTATCCCAGCCGAGGTATCATTCTAGTCCCCATCGAGGAAATGGCCAGCTTGTTGCAAATCAAGAAGCAAGACTTGACCGTCACTCCTGGCAGTTGGGTACGGATCAAGCGCGGAAAGTATCAGGGTGATCTGGCACAAGTGATGGACATTACTGAAAATGGCGAGGACGTTGGGCTCAAGTTTATCCCGCGTATAGATTTGAACCCCAGAGATGACGCCAGCGCTGACGGCCGAAAACGCAAAAAGGCGGCCACAGGGACTTCAAACTTACGGCCTCCACAACGATTTTTCAACTACGAAGAAGTTGTTAAGGTATACGGTCGGAAGCAGGTTTCAAAGCGGAATCAGGTTTACGTCTTCCAAAATGATACTTACAAGGACGGCTTTATCGAAAAGGACTTCAAGTTGACTGCACTACAGCTGGAAAACGTGAATCCAACCCTGGACGAGATCACACGATTCACTCGTGGACAAGATGGTGCAGAGAACGAAACCTCTGTCGACCTTTCGATTATTGCAGAAGCCTCGCGAAAAGCAGCCATTGCCGTCCTTCAACCGGGAGACCATGTCGAAGTTTTTGAAGGAGAGCAGTCCGGTGTACATGGCGTTGTCGATTCCATCAACCAGGATGTGGTTACCATCACGGCTATTGGCGTTGACATTGATGGTCAGAAGGTCGACGTTCCAGCGCGTAGCGTTCGCAAACGATTCAAGCCCGGAGACCATGTCAAAGTCATGACAGGACAGAACGCAGACGAAACCGGTCTGGTGGTTTCCGTATCAGATAATGTGGTTACCTTCGTGTCGGATATGACTATGCAGGAGGTTGGTGTTTGCCCTTTACTTTCTTTGACGCTCTCTCATTAAGGCTATAGGTATCTGTCTTCTCAAAAGACCTTCGAGAAGCTGCAGAAGTCGGGACTGGTACGAATATCGTTGGCAACTACGAACTGCACGATCTTGTACAGCTTGAGTAAGTAAGCAGGTGGTACGGAAACTGGTGACTCATCCAATGTATCCTCTAGCCTACAAACAGTTGGCGTCATCTTCAAAACAGAGCGTGATTCTTTCCGAGTTCTTGACCAGAATGGCCAGGTTCGACTTGTACAGCCGCACCAAATATCGATGCGGCGAGATTCTCTCCGCGCCATCGCCACTGATTCGGAGGGACACGAGCTTCGGGTCAATGACAACGTTCGCGAAATCGAAGGAGAGGTTTGTCCCGAAGCTTATGTGATAGTGTTAGGAACTAATGTCACATCTAGAATCGGAAGGGACGGGTGCTACATATTCACCAATCTTTCTTTGCATTCCTCCATAACCGTGATGTGCCCGAAAATGGAGGCGTCTTTGTGACCCGCTGTCGCTCGCTGGCTTCGCTAGCACCAAAGGGGAACGTCTTGAAACCCGGCACCGACCTTACCAAGATGAATCCACACGTGGCTGGTGGAGCTACTACGGGAGGCATGGTTGGTTCCGCCATGACGCGCGGGCCCAGAGATCGAGACATCGGGGCTACAGTAGCCATCGTTCAGGGTCCTCAGAAGGGATACATCGGTATAATCAGAGATACCAATGGACCCTCTGCTCGCGTAGAGTTGCACACAGGGAACAAGATCGTCACAATCGACAAGAAAAAGTTGTACCGAAAACTGTGAGTCAACCGTTTCTCTCGTATACGGCTTACTTATTACCGTAAGACCCAACGGCTCGCTGATACCGCTCGACAAGCCATTCAATCCGAACTGGGGCGCTCAGGCGCAATCAAGGCCTCCTGCTCGTACGCCTAACCCATATGCTCAAGCAAGCGGGGGCCGTACACCTGGTTGGGGTGGTGGACGTACGCCTAATCCATATGCAACCGGCGATGGAAAGACACCGGCATGGAACGCCGGCTCGAGAACGCCGAATCCATACGCCAGTGATGGTGGTAAAACGCCAGCGTGGAATGCCGCGTCCCGTACTCCGAATCCATACGCGGATGGCGGGAAGACACCAGCATGGAACGCCTCATCGCGAACACCAAATCCATACGGTTCAAACGACAGCGGAACCGCTTGGAGTGCCAACGATGGCAGCAGAACTCCACGTCCTGGATGGGGAGGTGGCGGGTGGGACACCGGGGATGCTGGGTGGGGCAATGCATCGCCTGCTCGGCCAGCGGAGACCGAAACTTGGGTACGTGCATTGTGATGATGGTCCCTTGACTTCCTGACCTTAGTTGCTGTAGACGGCGCCCACACCTGCTGCGGCCCCAACACCAGGTTTCTTACCTGCCCAGACTCCTGGCGTTTGGAACAGTGCACCAACCCCACTGCCAACTGGTATCGTGGGCCTAGAACGCCAGAGTGTCGGCGTGCATTCTGCTCCAACACCAGCTGTACTAGGCGCGGACGAGGACGACACTTGTAATTATCTTCCGGTGACTTGACAAGCTTCGGTGCTAATAAACTGACTTTATTATAGCGCCTACGTGGCTCCTCGATCCAGTTATCCGAAATAAGAACGTCGTCATGGAAATTGCTGGTACATTGGGTGGTTGGCGTGGAGGGGAACTGGATGGAGTTCAAGGCTACGTGACGACCATCTTCCAGTCTGCGAACGATACACTCGTCACGCTAAACTATCTTGATCCCGGTCGTGTCGGTACGAACGTGCAAGTGCCAATCAGCTATCTCAGCCCCGTCAACGCGAAGGAGGTTGGCGACCACGCTGTCCCTCTCGACGGGACGTTGAAGGGTATCGAAGTCATTCTCAGAAACCAGGTTTCCGATGGCGTTTGGGAGGTATCGAAGCCCTCGGACTTCACTTCGGATAGATACCTGGAGGAAAAGCTGGTCAAGATTCATGTTACTTTATGATGCAACATGTCTTTTGTTTGGTTTGTCAGGTCCTGTGCGCGTTTTATTTCGTTGTTCTCCATACTAGTAGCTGTAATTTGCGGAGTACTTCTCTTGCAATGTTCATATATGATCTCCGTGACTGCTCGCGCGAATATGAGAGATAACTAAATTAGTTCGTCGGGTCCAACCATCTTGCAAAACAGTAGAATTACGTTCACATTTGCATCGTGCTTAATGACGAATGGCGCTCTCTGATTGGTGGTTATGTACTCAAGCGGAGGCTAACCGAGCATTTGTCAAATGGGCACTGGCATTACGGTCAGTAATGGCTCGCGTAGGTTTCCAGATTTGAACTTGCCCAGATCTCTTTTCTCTTCCCTCCAGTTTCCAGACCACTCGTTTGTTGTGCCCATATAAGTCACGGATCATCAAGTCTGTCAGTAGGATGCCGTCCCTCATACCCTCTAGCAAGGATGGGAAGGAGCCTTGTATCAGTTAAATTCCGCATCAGGTTTGCCGTACCGTATCTGGCGGATATTGATCTGAGTTTCACCGCCCACTACTTCGGCTAGCTACTTTCTACGCGTACGTACCGAACTAGCTTATATATGTAAATTAACCATGTCAGGAGAGGATTCTGGTCCACAACTAATCGCCCCCACCTCCTGTTTGTCACACGTTCAATACCTGCTCGGTTCCCAATGCATTATGTATCTGAGCATGGGCTGCGTCCTGTAGCTCTTGCCCACCTTGCAAACCCAGCGGTTCAAGGCAAGCGCATACCTGCCACGGAGCTGACTTGTCGATGAGATGAACTCTATAATCATTGTGATTTACAAGATTTTCCTGTACTCGGCCATTTGTGCTTGGGATGTCTTCCTCTCCTTTGGAAATCTCGTACGGTTCAAACGCCCAGTTGGCAAGGTCACTCCGGAAGGTCATCCAGGTTATGGTGGCTATTGGCCAGAGTACAGGCCAGAAAAGGAGGGCGACAGCCGCTGTTGCTGCCCTGGATTGAACGCTATGGCCAACCATGGTGAGTGAGGGTTTGATATGGTGTCTCCCCTTAGTTAACTTGCTACCAGGAATCATCGCTCGAAGTGGCCGAGGGATCAAGTTCACCGAACTCACGGAAAAAATTCGCCCCACGTACAACTTTGCGCCGTCACTCTGCTCTTTCACACTCCATTACGCTGCCTTTATGTTGAACAAGGACTACAACAAGGATACGTTCGACCTCGAAGAGCTCGACCTCCATAATGGCATCGAACATGATGGATCGCTGACCCGTTAGTCAAGTTACCACTACCCTGCCGATCAGTGTCTGATAGCTGTACTGTAACATCATTAGGTCTGGATACTGCATTCCAACCGAAACAAGGCAAAAAACATGTTCCGTACATCGAAGAACTACTGTCCTCTGCCACAGGCAATGACGGGAGCCTCCTGACCATGAAAGATGTGTCAAGGATGCTAAGCAAGCGTCGTGCGGAGTCCAAGGCAAACAACCCCCAGTATTCGCTCAGCCTTTCCCACAAAATTTTCGGGAGCGGCAAGTGAGTCGTTGGACGCCACATGGCATCATGTTTGAAGACTAACTCGGGATTCCCAAGTACATCTATTTTGTGCAGCATCTTCGGGGGTCGAGTGGAGGACTTGCGTTCAGTGCTACTGGATGAGCGCTTGCCCGATCAATGGGAGTCACGTGTCCGGGCACCGAATGGATTGACCTTGCTCGCCTTCAATAAGATGATCCTACAAGTAGAGTGGGGCACAGATGAGACCAAATGGGCGGGCAGGACCCAGCAGGACGGTGCGTAATCTTGAAATTCCTGTGGAGATGGTACTGGTTTAGTAGTTCTCGTCGCTGTCATGATTTTATGCCTCCTAGTCTCCTCTGACGTGGTGGAGACTGCAAGTTCCTTGATTTATGTTGTTACGTTCTTCAAAGCTACATTATCACGATACTGTTACGACTGCCAATCTTCGTACGTTGTTGGCTTTGGCCTTGGCTAGCTTAGTTTGAGAATGAGAATTATGTAAGGAAACCATCTGGTGCTTCCCAAGGTCGCGACCCCCCCGCCCATGAGTTTGATCCCAGTGCTGCTTGGAGGCCGAAGGCATCCCAAGGACATTCCCGCCTTCTTTCGACAACTGTAGCATGGCGTACGTGGCAGTCGAAGCAGATGAAGTGCGTACTCCATCCGAGTTTTATCAGCCAATCCAAGCGCTGATATGATGTACCGTGGTCGCCCAGCGTCTTGAAGAAGGGCCGGACGGGCTTGAGTTCAAATGTACACGCACTTTTCACAGTCCGTGTGTATCGTCTCATCCATCTATAGCTTTCCTTGGGTCGAATGCGGGAGGTGCCCAACCTACATCCCGGAACGTCGGTCGAGGTATGTCTCCGCCATTTAGGTGTGAAATATGCACCATCGACAGTTATTTCCAGGGTACATGACGGACGCTCCAAGTAGGAAGAGTCCTGCGGGGTTCTGGTCCGTCGAGTTCTACCAACCCTACTTCGACGTTGATACGATCACTGTATTGCAACGCTGCTACGCTGCACTACTCCCATGGCCATCTTCATGTCTGTCTACCTCCTCAGGTATGGATCTGTACGGAACGTTCTAGGTTCCGAAGACCCTTATTCTCGCTTTTTTCATGTCATCTTCTCTGGCTGCCAGCATTGCTAGTTACCTCTCTGCCCCTGGCTCAGAGCACGACTAGGATTTTGCACTATTGGGTCTAGCCACGACCCTAGTATACGCCTACGCGTTTGGACTGCCTATGGTACTTTGACTTGTTTTGCGCTATTTGGGTGTCGGTGAGATGCCCTCGGGTATGGGGTTACGGCCTGTTCGCGCGGATACCGGTTTCGGTGAGTCTTATTTTCTCTGACGAGATTTGTCTTATCTCTCTCGTGCATTCCTAGATACTGTGCGTGATACCGAACTGGATTGTCCGCTGGGTGCTTGTAGGGATTGTATTTGGATCATCGGGTTACTTTCTTGTTGCAAATTTCTACCCGATTCTGGCGAGCGTCAGTCCACTTTCCCTGTCACTGTGTAACCATAGTATGCTTACTCACAATTGTAGGCGGATGCTAAAGCGACCCGCC